>PQWD01002219.1:0-11254 GCA_019425675.1 Leucinodes orbonalis | reverse complement strand
TACGGTGCTATTTTCCTAGCAAAAAGGAAACACGTAAAAATTTCCAAAATACTTAATATCCGTTGTTTATAATATCCTCCAAATCAGGCAAATTATTTTGTATCAGATAAATAATGTAAGTAGATGCTTACATAACAGATATGGTCACTCTCATGATAAGGGCAAAGATCAATCAACCCATTATCATCAGATACATAGGCATATTTTCTTTATGTTAAATCATAATCCTGACCAAATCACGATACACATCTTAAATCGAATTATCTACATTACACTAAGTCTTAATATCTTTACGTCATTCTTTAGCAACTGAACTTTGGTCTTTATGATTGCTTGACTTATATTTTGTACATGATAATTTGGATGATGGTTCTATGTTAGTTGGGTTGGTTTCCGCACTTAGTCCGTGCAGTGGACCATTGTGCGTGAGCCATGGCGGCCAGCTGGTCACTCCAGCCAGCCCACCTCCCTCCAAAAGAAGATTAGTCTTCCCGGTTGGATGATGGTTTTGAGACGAAGTTTTCAATGAAGACCACCAACCGCAGCGTTGGACACAGATTAACGATGCGGGTAGCCTCTGGATACGACAGCTTCCTTTTTTTCGAACTGACTACTACTGTTCGCCGCAGACGGCCTTTACAGCTTCACTGGGCAATTGGCGAGCGCAGATGGCTCTCAGTCTTAAAATTTACACAACGAGCCTAAGGACGTCTCAGAGTGGGACTCAAAGACAGCTTCCGACCGGTGGGAATGGACGTGATAGTGAAAGGCCATATTCAGCAGTGGATTATTTGTGGCTGATATGATGATCACAGGGTGTTATTTTTGGACCAAAACCACGGATTCACGACGTAGGAACAATGTTGATTGGCAATCTTAATGTCTACCATCCCAATATATGTTTTTCAATTTATATAAATTAGTGTAGAAAAATGACGATCTGGACGCTCGCCTCTTGATTAGTGATACGCCTGACCATGACAGGCATTGAAGAAGACCAACAACTGATAGACTGTTATTATCCTCCTGCTCCATCAATGCCGTACTGCGCCCGTCACCCGAGATAACAGATATACGAACACGAGCCTACCCGTATATACGTACGACTAAGGCCTATACACCCTGTATAGGCCTTAGTCGTCCACGCGGGCCCAATGCGAGTTGGGCGACTTCACGCACAACCTTTGAATCTCTTCGCAGGCGTGCGCAGGTTTCCTCACGATGTTTTCCTTCACCGTAAGAGCGTCGGATAACGTACATATAATTTGGAAAATTCGAACTCTTTTGTACGTGGCGGGATTTGAACCTCAGCCCTCCCAGTACGAAGGCAACAGTCCACACAATTGAGCCACCAACGCGCTAGTACTTAAACTTAAGTAGTAATCGGGCTCAACTGCTTATCTTCCAAAGCACAGAACTCTTTTTTTTTAATTTCTGTGGTAGGCAACCAAATAGACAATTGAACTGACGGTAATTGATAACACCATCTATGGACACTACCCTAAGCTACGAAAATGAAGAAGCAAGCTACGAAGGCGCTGCAAACTTATAAACAATACTCACTGGCCGGGTCAGCATCGCCGACTGTGGCCTGCTTGAAGTAAGCGTACAGCTCCAGCAGGTCATTGTCGCTGGGCAGCGACTTCAGCTTCTTCACCTGGGCAGCGGCGGCGTCGAATCGCTGGAACAATCGGGCAGATTGTACATGGAGATGTCTTCAATTGAACGCATTCAAAATACGACTTGATGAATACGTAAATACAAAAATGTCTGTTTGAAATCAATGATATTCTGTATATATATATATATATAATATATATTATATTATTATAGGTAGATAGGTAAATGTACAATTCGAAATATGTGTACCCACGTGTGCTGTCACTGCATTCAGAACACTTTTTTCGATTGTTTTGTGAGCATATCACGAATCTATACTTATTACATCTTTGTTTGAAATTACACAAATATGTTCTATTGTTTTTACATATTTATATTTTTTTTATTCCATTTCAATTATTAGCATGAGAGCGAGGTGATGTAAAAACTATTATTAAGTTCCTATGTAAGTGGCTTTTTGCCTGTATGAGAATAAATGTCTTTAAACCTAAACATAACTGATTACTGATGCTTATACCTCGATGTATAAGCACTAATGACTAATCTGCCTCAACCAGCGACCCGGAGGACATCATACAATGTGTTCATTAAATGTTTTTTTTAAAATAGTGTTTATAAGGAACTGAAAAGCGAAATTTATTTTAATTACATTGTACATCATCATCAGCTCATAAACGTTCCAATGAGGGCACAAGCCTTCCCGTTAAGCAGTTATTACATTAGTGATCTGCAGACTCCTTACAAATTACATAGTATAACAACTGTTGAAGAGAGAGAAGACACAAGTTCAATGAATGTTTTGTCAAATCATTGAATAATAAAGTGTTCTGGTATTAAAACTTTTATATTTTAAGTGTCATTCAGTACACTTGGTCATGATAATGAGACTTCACATAATAACACAAATGCTACCTACTTTAGGGTACGACTGGATTTAATATCTCCTGAAGCAATTATTACTATAAGAAACATAACATTCTTGAGTAATGGACATTTACTTACTGTGTGTCATTGTGAAAATAATTCTAAACATTAAACATACATGCACAAACAACAGTAAAATTACTTTTTATGTGTTTAATGTAGCGTTTAATATATAAAAATGAAGTATACAGACCATTGGGTAATGGTCATGTAACAGTAAAAATTAGCTAAGACAGACAAACAGTGATATCAGTCCAATAATCATAGTAAGTGGACAGTCACTATTACTGTTACTTGTAATAAAGAATATGCAATAAAACTATGCATAATAAAGTAATAATATTGTATTTTACAAATTTAACAATATTATAAAATACTAATTGTAATAGGATGCTGTTGGCTGTTGACTACTGTATTGGTCAGCGAGGGTGTTATTAAGCAAGCAGTAGTCAATCACTTTATTCCATCAACACAAACCTGGGCCCATCGCAGAAGTCAATAGATGTATGGTCACTTTATCCAGTATTTTTTAAAATAATTTTAATGTCTCCCATGAGTAGGCATCAGAGAAAACAATTACTCCAGTTCTTCTGTTATATGATAACATCAATTTATGGACAATGACTTAAAGACTTAAAACAAATTAAATATTGTGTAAATCACTAATTGTTCAATGACCTCATAGTTTTTGTCTAAATCAGTAAACAATAGCTTATTTGCATATGCGACTTATGTATACTTAACTGTGAAAAATTTACAAAACATTTTTCTCTCATTAATTATGAATATTTCTAACAAAATGTACATCATACTGCAATTGAGTCTGCATGGTATCATTATCAATTTACTTTAATGAACCAAAAATTTACTTTCAATCAGCTAATACTGTAAGTCAGGGTCCTGAGTGTCAAGGTTGTGTATTTGAAACATTTGTGGCTACCTCAAGAACATTACTGTTTCCATCACTAGAATACCACCACACTATACCATGTGTTAAGTCATGGTATGGTGTGGTGGTATTCTAATGAGAAAAAACAAGATATAATAGTATGAGGCTGAAACTAGTAGAAAAATTATAGCAGAAAAAACGCGACAGCCAAGGACGAAATACTTCTCAAAAATTACTGTTTTCTATAGAATATGTTCAAAATATCTAAACATTTGCATGTTGCAGTAAAAAAACAAATGAAAACATCTTTTTTTTTTTGGGATCAAGTCTTTTTTTGTTGCTAGCCATCACATTTTTTTCTGCCAGTTTCAGCCTTATTATAATAGTACTGAATAGAACTGTTAAAATTACTGTTCAGAAAACAAGCAAAAAGTACCATTATTTAATAAATGTCAATGTAAGGTCACCAATGTTACTAATGTTTACACAAGAACACTTCAAACCTATTGATTGTTGCATACAATGTTAAAATTAGACAGTTCAAATTCAAAATAAATTAATTCCATAACCTATTTAAAATCTAAAAATATACAACTTACCTCCTGGAGAGACATTGTGTAGATTTTAGAATGGAGTTACCTAAAACAAACAGAAACACAGGTCAATCGGTGAATTCAATCTACACTAAGGCATTACTCTGATAAGAGGTAACCAAGAGAATTTATAACCTAAATAGCGGTTAAGACATTATTTATTTCTCTTGCTAAGTATGAAGAATGCAACTATATGAATGAAAATATTGCTAAAGATTGTTAAAATAAGCAAAAATTAAATTAATGACACAAACTTACAAAAGTAAACGTAGACGACTAGCCGACTCGGACGCCCGTTAGGAACTAAAACTAACCAAACAGTGACTGCGTTCACCTCCAAAGATTATTCAACAACAGTTTTATTTTATTATCGCCGGCGTTTTCACGTTTAAAGTGTGAGGTTTACAGATAAATATTATAGATAGGCTATTCCAATTCGATTGCAATTCCACAAAAACATTTTTTGGCATTGACATTTGTTTTTTAATAAGGTGATATTAGTGATGGGATGACATTAACACCGGGACAGAACGTTTAAAAACAGAATTTACAGAATTTCATTTTCGTGAGTCTAGTATAAAAGTCCTATGGATTAGATACATGTCATTTTTTTTAATGTAGTCTGAGAAACCATAGAACTAAAGGTCGACACCCCTTATAACGCCTGATTTTGCGCGCATGTAAAATTATTACCTCGCTTCCGGTTGTAATTCCAGACATCACTACATAGTATAAAACAAAGTCCCTATCTATGTACCTTATCTTTAAAACTATGCGAAAGAATTTTGATGTGGTTTTTTAATAGATAGAGTGATTCAAAAGAAAGGTTTTTATGTATAATAACATCCATCCAAAAAAAATGGAGAAATACTGTTATTTTTGAGGTTTCTAAATGAAGTCGTAAATAATTTCAATTTTTCCGCTTCTACATTGCAAACGCAGGCTGAACCCTACACGATTTATCAAAATAATGTACTGAATATTGTATACATTTCAAAAGTCTGCAGAAAACTCCACATGGTATATGTGTATCTTTTATGGATATCCCACAACATCATTTTTTGTCATTTACTTTTTACTACAAATAATGACTTAATTCGAAGTGATTTTAACAAACACAGCATTAATCCTTAACCAATTAACTTAAAATTAATTTTGATCTACATGGCCCTTTACAGCATATGATTTAAATGAGGTTTCGAAGATATTAGACTTTTAAAAATTGCAGTACGTAGTGTTTGCAGCGGTACCGGCCGACTGGGGAGGCGGGAGCGTGCCTATTACTATTGCACCCATTCGCAGCAGGGGCGAGTCGCTATTTGTTATTATAATTCATAAGATACATGAAAAAAATAACGGAAAAGTGCAGTATTTGATGAGTAAAATTGAGTTTTCATCGGTCGACGAGCTCAATTCATTCACGAACGTAAGTCGACCACATTGAAAGGACGTACCTTTGATTGTGGTGGACTCACGTTCGTAAAGTACCCGTATCGGTTATAATATCCATTAAGTTCGCGGCAACCGATCCCATAACTTTTCTCGTCCTTGATAAAAAAGGTTTATTAGATTCTATCTCATCTCATTAACTTATAGAGCATACCAAGCTTCTTAGATCCCTATTTAGCCTAATCTTCCAAATGACCGTGAAACAACACTAGCTGCAGGTAGCGTTTTGGAATTAAGTGGTTCAATTCTTCGAAGAGTTTATTTAAATAAATTCTGATAGCCCTTATCCGAGACAACATGGTTAAGAGTAGTGTTTCGTTCACCTTTATTCTTTTGTGCTTGTATTTAAACCTGGGGACATGGAATTCCTACATTAATCTAGGCAATTTTGAGACGCTCTTAACAAACAGGAGGTAGGTAGGTACCTACTTAAGTATTTTTTCTGTAGATGTTAGTAAAATTGGCATTTATTTGCCATCTATGAATATTTCAGATAACAATGGGTACTAGAGGCGTACATACCTACCTATACATGAGATGATAGTAGGTATACAATTTTATTATTGTCATGGTTTATGAATATTATTTCTGTCGCATGAACTGTCTGGGTTTGGTTAAGTAGGTACCTGTGCATACCCACAGTTTATTCATGAAACAGTTGATCAGTGCTTCACGTGCCTTTACTACTTCCTACAGAAGTTTAAATTAGTGAACACAACGGTAACTTGGTATATCACACTAACGATCACCACTGCGCTGAAGTCCTTTTTCGGGTCCTTTTAGAGGTGTAGTTATGGACGACGGCGGAATATTTTTATGAGGCTTATGAGGTCGCCATTTGTGGTCATCTTTCGTTAATCGTTTAGGATTGTATTTTCTACACCTACTTACAAAATATTATAGAATAATATATTACGTCATATTGGTTTCGATTAACTTAAGAAACTGTAACTATCTAAGGTTATTTAGCATTTAGGTGTGTATACAATTTAACATTATTGAGCACAATTAATATTTTTGTATTATTTGTATATCATACTATGCGGTCCATGTGTCCGACAAACTGCAGGATATTCCATACTTTTGTTCTGGTCCTGAATTTCACGAATTTACTTGACGTTACGACACCATTACCGGTTTAACAAATAATGTGCAGTTAGATTGTAAAGTTTCGTACAATCCAACTGTTAATTTGGTATTCCGGTACAACTTTAATTTTAATGGTTTAAAATGTTAGGTAATTGTATTAGAATCAATTGTCTAATGGTGCAACCAAATAAAATCTATAATAAAGCGGGACACATGTGTGCAAAAAAATACTATTGAGGCACTCTGATCCTATAAATTTGTGCATTTTAAAAGTGGGGTTCTGAGGTCTCGCCATAGCTTCGCCACTATTATTTTATCTGTAGATTCAGTTAGTCTATTAGGTACTCGTGTAAATATTGTGAAACACTAAAGATAATAGATAATTGCAAATGTGTCTGGTGGTAGCATGCTCAAATATGACAGTTAATCTGACGCAACATGGAGAAAACTTATGTCAAAGAGTGGACTGTGAAAGGTTGAAGAGAAAGAGAGAGCGTCGAGCTAGGTAAAACCAGACACAGGATTTATATAATTAATTTATTGTTGAGCAACACATTTGTCAATTTTAAATACCACTTCACAAACATTAATCAATTCACGGTAACACAAATCAATAATGAGACAACAAGTCAGCCGAAAGAACTAGAACAGTCCTTTAACATACAAATTACATAATAATTAAATCAGAATTAGCTTTTGGATTCACTACTATTGTATATCACTGAAAATTATTGAACTGCCACAAGGGCTTTGAGAAAAACATAAAAGTCAAATAGATCTTGTTTTAGTTACAATCAGGTATCTATTACTAAGTTATGTTTTCTTTTTCGCTTCAGATCAAGTAGATACAAATTAAGCTCGGCTGTGGCGTACTAAAGCAACGTTTACGCATATTTCGATTGCAACTGGCCAGCAAGGTCGATATACTGCTTCTTGGCATCATCCTGGGAGATACCCTTGCGTCCGGACCACGCGTTGAACTTTGCCTTCTCTACTAGACCGCTGGGTGGGTCTGAAAGGAAAAATGAAATAAATAGCCTCAACCTCGAAATTTAAATGATAATACATAGTAGGGAGATTATCTCAATAAGAAGTAATAAAATACTTTTATTCATCAACTCCGTCTTTTCAACCCTATGCTAGATAACTCAGTCCTCTGATTTCCTCATCCAGCCTCTACTGACTTTTCACGAGTCGGTCTTTCAGGCCGAAACGTGTTATTATCCCTATAATTAGGAAAATCAATATCATTTAGTTGTATCTGTAAAGTCGTCATTATACGGTGACTTGATTTGGGACAGGCAGTGAAATTACTAGTAGACTGAAAGAATAGATTTCCTTAGATGATAATTAACGTTTCTAAGAAAAGACACTGTCATCTTTTTAATAAGTCAAGGCGCCGTTTGCTTGAATTTATATGAAAGCAACTAAAGAGGTACCTACCTAACATTTGAATTGTCCACTTTTTACATGTCTCAAGGATAACAGTGACGGATATTACTTTGTGAGTAGGTACATACTTTATTACGTCAGAGACTTGTACCAAGACATTACCATAGTATCAAAGTGCAAGTTTATTTAAATTCCCATTATAAACATGTTTAGTTTTGTTTTTATAAACGTTCAAGAACCACAACCTTGACGGTGCAGTGGCAACGAATTGATAAAAAGTTCAAAAAGGTTTTAAATACATCATAGTCAAAGACAACACTTTAAACAATAAAGTTAACACTTGGTTGAAAGAAAGAAAGAAAAAAATATCTGGTTCAAGTTAAAGTAAACTTTTTTAACGCCTCCAAAATGGTGGCCACTCAGCTAATTGTAAGACACTTTGGTCAAGGCTTTGGTTTACAGTGGAACCAAAAATAAAATAACGCTACGCAACCAACTGCTGTTAGCCGCAGATGGCTTTTACAGCTTCACCGGGCAATTGGCGAGCGCAAATGGCTCTCTGCCTTAAAATTTTACAACGAGCCAAAGGGCGTCCCGGAGTGGTACTTGGACCTCGGATTAGGGCTTTGCGGAGGAGGGCTAGGTAATCTAGTATACGTATTGCTATTAGGTTGAAGAGAGACTTGTGAATGAATAAGTAGAGATTCCCGTACCAATGTTGACGTCTCCGATGGTGGCTTGCTTGTACAAGGAGTAGAGCGCCAGGTTCTCGCTGTCAGCGGGTGTGCTCTTCCAGTTCCTTACGGAGGCGGCTACGCTCTTGAATTGCTGTAAAAAATGTCAGATCTATAGCATTAGTTATTGTAAACTAGGTTGAAATTCTGTGTATACCGTGTATGGAAATGGATTACTGTCTATAAATACTTCTTAATAAATAAAACCATCAATATGTACCAATGACAGTGATTTGTTTGTGTATTTATTAATAAATTAATATTATCGGCCTACAAATGCCACTGCAGGGTACAGGGTTTCTCGATTGGGGACGTTACCCATTACGCTGGCCCAATAGCCAAAGGTCTCGAATCTCGATGGCGCAGTGGCTAGCGCAATCGGTTGATGGTAGTTGAGTTACTTTCCCAACAATCGCTCGTTGGAAGTGGCCGAAAAATATTACATAAATAAATAAAAATCCACTGACATTCACACAGCGCCATCTACCTCATGTTCAAGGTAAGGAATGAGTGCAGAGGCTTAATGACTTTAATTGATTTATATAACAAACTTTAAACCTAGACTTAGCACGTTGTAGGGAGCCCTTGGTAACTTAGTAGTATTATAAAAATGGCTAGAGAAACTACTTTACCTCCAAAGAATGCTCTACTTTGTCAAAAGCATAAACTTCAGTCGGCGGTCGGGTAAAAAAAAAAACAAATTTTAGAATATTGCCTTAATTTTAAAACACTTCTTTAATAAAATTTTGTTTGCTGTGGAATAAATAGCGAATCCTACCATCGTGTTATTTTCATGATAGTTATTTGATTGAGTATTTTAATCTCTATCATCCACCCATGGCTTATAAAATATGACAAACGTCACCTCACAACTTTCGGTATCTACCAAAGTGTAAGTTTGTACATAGTTATGATATTTTAAAGATATCACAATGTACAAATAAGCTATGTATTAGACCACGCATATTTTATCATGTTTATAAGTAAGATAATTACTGATTATCGTAAACCTTAATAGAATTGATAAGAGTGCTGTAAACAATATTTACTTGTGCGCTATGATTGTTATGCAACAATTTCTTTTTTGATATATTAGATGTCATCGAAGCATTCCAACGTGCAGTGGTGTCGCATATTTATTCATAAAAATGCAAACGTCTCATTGTAATAAATTTTCTGTTAAAAAACCAATGTGGTAGTTAGGACAGTATTGCGAGATATGTAGTCGGTTTTTTATGATCTATTTATTGCTAGACTAGATGAGTAATAATTGATATATATATATGTATATATATACATATATTTTGCGTTTGTGGGCCTACGAAGTACGAGGCTCCTTGGACCGTGAGGCCGTAGGCTGGGGCCCACGTCGCTGACGCCTTACCCCGCCTCTGCCAACCTGCCATAGTGACAAGTGTGGCTTATGAACTTCCAAGGAGTACTTTCATACATGATGAACTTCTTATATAGTCCATAAATATGCCCCTTACCATGACTGACCTAAATACTTCGTTTTACTATTCCTAATATATCCAATAAGGTTTTTTTTATCTATGTAGAGAATAAAGGATCTTTTCTGTTTGACAAAGAACTTACCTCGTCCAGAGACATTTTTTGTTATTTGATGAGATCTGGATCTGTAAAGGAAAACAATGATACAGATAAATGCCATTTAGTTCTCTATTTAAAGTGAAACTGAGGTTAATCATGCAATTAACAATTACAAATTTTCACAAGGTACATTTATTACACAGTCTCTTTTTTTTAAAAAAAATATATTATTGTCTCTTAGTACATAATGTATCAATTTTAACCACAAAATTTATCTTTATTGGTGTAATGAGTCATAGTAGGCTTGCCAGGTAGCTGGGAAATCCGGAATTGGGGGCGCATTTTTTTAAAAAAACCCCTTAGATTGGTAAGTGAAAATAGAAAGTTTTTATTACTAACCCTGAATAACGGGACGTGCCACGCAGATCGGGACACCTGGCAACACTAGCCATGACCTACCAATACCGGTGTCTTAGATTTGTCCCGAATTTGATGACTTTCTTCGTGGTCACCTTAGTAATTACTATCTCGACTCACTCAATAGTTATCCCCGGAAACCAAACCAACCTCTCCTGTTATCTTAAACCAGGCCAGCATTAGGCATCTATAAGGAGTGCACATAGATATGATAGTTGTATTGAGATGTCTGTGGGAGTGCCTGTAGTAGAAACTTTAAGTTTAAATCAAAACCCTCATAAAACATTTTGACATAGAGGTAGGCCTCCGGAGGTCAGGGTCTAACTGTTATTGTGTGCAGTAATTTCAGTTTTCTTCTATCCTAAGGATAGAAGACCCATGCTTCGGCAAGACTGGGCCGGCTTGACAAAAATCCACAAAAAACCGGCGCGATAGTTTAGAATAAGACCACCCACGCAGACTTCTTCGCATTTATAACTATTCAAATGAATTACCCTAGAGTCATAAATAATGAATATTCGCGACAGTTTTCAAAGGTCCGAAATTCCATCATGGCATTCCGCGGGGTCGTCGACCGCGTTCGTACCGCGTAACTG
>PQWD01002217.1:95783-112456 GCA_019425675.1 Leucinodes orbonalis | reverse complement strand
GTTTGATTATGACTCGATTTAATGCTGTTATTATATTTTTTGATCTAATAAAGGTTTTCTTATATATATTTTATAAGAGTAATTTGTTAATTCTAAATCTTATTTAATAATTACTTCAAACAATGTCTAGTATAAATTGTCTAGTATTTCAATGAATTCATCTTATTACCTTTAAAAGGTAGTGAAGTAAGAATCGAAGCAAGCTCTTTCGGCAGCAAGTTATTGAATATGTAATATATTATTTTAAAAATATCAACCATATCCTCACTCAGTTCAAAGACGTATTGATATTATTAATTATAAGGTCGCAAATAAATTATACGCCATTGGTTGTAAAAACAGAAGTATAGGTATTTTGAATTGTAAGATAAAACATGCTAAGGTCACCTTCCTTCCGCGTTCACGACACACGCAAGAATTTAAACCTACCCCCGTGACAAAGCACCCTACTAACTTTTATTCCCTTATTAGATCGAAGGGATCGTGTAAGGAGGAATACTCCTTCCTTGCGTTACTAGTTTACCGGAACACGCAATACTTTGGCGTTTATATTTGGTGTATTTCTTTCATGAATATTTTTTGTTGGCGAACGTTTTGGATGCTGTTGCACTGAAAACAAGAATTACAAAGGTATTCATTTCTTGGGCAAGATGAAAACATTTTTTTTATAGGATACTTTTAATGATTTTAAGTGTCATGACGTAGATTTAAACATTATGTAGATATCTTTTTGGTAGAAAAGTATATAACTACTTTTAAAGCAGTATAGTGACGCATTACAATTCAATTAGAACATATAATAGAAATGTAATCATCGAAAACCATCCAGATATTTTTTTATCTAGAAAAAATGTCTGTTTATGTATTAGCTATTTACGATATCAGATATTAATAATTATGTAAAGATTAAAATAGCAGGCCTGCCGTAAGGGCGCGAGTAGTGGGCCACTTCCCTCGCGTGTTTTAACCTATAGCTATTTTAAACCGATAAAATTAAACTATTTTAAATATAACCGGCTCTTGAACTAGAACTCCACTCAGCTTGTGCTATTGGAATGCATTTTAATAAAGCATAAATACGATGCAAGGAGTGTAACAGATTAAATAAATATGAGCTTTGAGTACGAAAGTTACACTAGCGAGCTATTCTTAACTTCTTGATAACAATAACAGATCTACAAAATTTCTAGATATTATTTAATTTTCGATAAGTGAGGGTGTTTTTGCACATGTGAGTTGTAAATTTTAATCAAATCTCTTGTTAGCTAGTAACGTTGAGCTAAAATATAGGAATAAGTCACCCATACCTACTCAACGGAAATGTATCAATATAAAAAAATCATTTACTTCGCAAATACAAAAATTATCAGTTCGTGTGGCTTTCAGCGGAATGTAAAATGTATCAAAATTTTTATCAGTCTCAGTCTGTCTCTAATTAATGGACAGGAATGTTTTATTTTGATCATTTTAATAAATATTATAAAATATGTTATAATAATACGTGTTCGTGTCGCTCTCTATTTTTCGTTTGCAAAGTCCCTTACAAGATGTCATGTATTCAATGAACTCGTGTTTATTGGAATAGCTTATGTAGCTCTTATAAAAACCGTTAATTATAATTAAATATTACTGTAACATAAAACAAGGACAAATGTATGTTTGTTCTGGAGTAGAATCAACTATTTCTATACCAAAAGCTCTATCAGGCATAAAAATATAATAAGATGTAGGAATCTCCAGGACGGCTTCGAAGACGGCTTACACTTTCCCGTTGCGCGAGGGTATGGCTGGATCAATGCCGCCCCACGTTCACGGTCATCGCCCTCGCCCGCCCTACGCTTCCGCGTCACCGACCCCTGCCCCGCGCTCCGCACCTTCCCTCCACCTCTAAATATAGGTACCTCGTCCCTTCAGCCTGTTACGAAATACCATTAGCTTCACTATTTTGAGGTAAGTATTCCAAATGAGAGTGGAATTTAGTGATTTTTATGTTTCATAATTAGGTCAATTTTGATTCAACATTCGCGATGTCGTGTGTCGTTTTAAAAGTACTTTATATTATGGAATCATATAAAAAAATACAATAAGGATGATTTTGAGAAGTAACGTACTATGATTACATAGGTACCTACATTTATTAAAATGGGTTAATTTTTGTTATACCAAAATTACCATTGGATTCTTAATCAATTAATTATTAATCAATTAGTAATAAATTCGATCGGTTAATCACCTATAAATTGAGTAAATTATTTGAAATAAGTACTTGTACTTATAATCATAACTTGTGGTCACAAAAGTCTTACTTAATTATGAAAATCTCTCCGATTTTAAATAACTCACAATACTACTCGTAACCCAGACGTTTGCTCCTGATTGCATTCAGCTTTAAAATATTAGTTGATTAAAGTTCTCATTGTAGAGTTTCGATCAATAATTCAAAACTATTTTTTTTATCGTATACAATAACAAAAACACCGTACAAATGCCTGTCACAGATTATAAAACCTCATAAAAAGTACTTATTATTTAACAAACATTTCTAGTTAGTGTCTAGTACATAGCTTGGACGTAGAAATGAATAGAGACAGCTCGGTGTCACAAAGGCTTGTAAAAGGCAACAGGCCATTGTGATGGGTTCATAGTCGCGCCTACGACCACCATTCACGGTATTGTTTATCGCAATTCGATCTCATCACGAGAATCGCACAGGTCTAGTGCATCGATACAATACCCAATAATTACGACAAACTATTTGGTGGTGTCGTCGGTGGCTCATTGGTGTGGAAGGTTGCCTTCCAATCTGGAGGGTGCAGGTTCAAATACCACCACGAACGTCTTATCGTACTTTCGAAATTAATGTACGTTTATCTGACGCTCTTACGGTAAAGGAAAACATCGTGAAAATGCCTGCGCATGCTTGCGAAGTAATTCAAAGGTTGTGCGTGAAGTCGGCCAATACGCACGGGGCCCGCGTGGACGACTAAGGCCTATATACCCTATACGGGAAGGCTCGTTCCCCTCGGTGGGGGCGTATAAGAGCTGATGATGATTTGGTGTAACGGTTAAGAAGTCAGTTTCTGTACTAAATGTTCGGCGTAATGTTCCCGTGGAATACAAACATTTGTGTGCATGAACATAACATAACATAAAAGCTTGCATTTGGTGAAGGTATTGCTTATTGGATCCTATGATAATAATGTTTTGATTACTTTATGAAATTATCTATTTCTGTAGAAAAATAATAATGCCTTGTATAAATTTAATGTTATGCAAATGTTTTGCTAATAAAACAGATTGTATGTTTAAAAAAAAAAAAAGGGTTTTACAGATCATAATTTTCTGAAATAAATATTTATTCAATAAAATGTAAAAAAAAAAAAAGAATTGTTGGAGATATTTGTCTAAACGAGAATGTTATATGAATATTGTTATTGAAATATGTAGTGGATGATATTAATTTGTTCTTTTTAAATTTAAATATTTTTAATACAATGTACAATACTTACCATGTTATATGAAGAGCGGGACTGCCTGATACAAGTATATGCGTATACTTAAAAGGCGGTCTCAATCACTTACAGCAAAATTAATCATTGTGAATGTAAATAAACATTTTTTTTTTTTTTTCATTTTCATTTTTTCAACTGCTTGAATTTATAAATTAGGTTACTTAGTTCTCATATTCCCTAATAAATTATTTGGGTAAAAATTGGGCTAAACGGTAGTGTATTTCTTATATGATTAAGTAAAATACAACACAAATACAATTTAAAAAAGAACTAGACCATTTTAAGGAAATACTAGCTGTTCCCCGCGGTATAAGATTATATTCCCCCGTAGTAAAACATAAAGCAAAAGAGCCTGTTTTTCCTTATAAAATTAGCTACCTGACAAAAAGTCCGGTCCAAATCAGTCTAACCGTTTTAGAGATGACCCGGAACAAATAGACAGAAAAATTAAAAAAATTTTTTTTGTCTTTGTACAGTAATTCATATGCAGAAAGAAAAATGGTTATTTCAATATCACAAACAGACACTCCAATTTTATTTGTATGTAATAGATAATACGTAGTAGATAGAGCGTTTTGTGTTACCTAATATCTAGGAAAATAATTTGGATTCATGTTTTTTTTTTAAATAAATTATTTCTCAACATATCAAATTATATAAATACTGTATGAGTGCTGTTGGTATACCGATTAAAATAAAATAATACTTACTAAGTAAAAGAACGTTATCAAAACATAGGTCATCCTGAACACTTAAAAAAATATTGAAACTAAAAAATATAACAATAAAAAGGCATGGTTCCGAAAATACTGGCAGCTTTGGATTGCTAGACTGATTCTTTGTCCAGGATAACTGCCAGATTTTCAGTCACCTGTGATGTCGTCTAACCTTTTTGAAATTACCTTGAAAGCCTCATAGCCTTTAAAACTAAGTATTCATATTAAAGATGATCACCACCTACAATTATGCTTGGATTGTAGGTGCTGACATTATATACAAAGAAGGTATGCTTTCAATGGCACATAACATGTGAAATGGATTGTTTCTATTCATAACTTAAAAACAGACGGCGTAATTAAACAATACAATTAAAACTATTATTTTTATAATTTCAAATAGCAAATATTGCTTTTGATACTTGTTTTTATAATGTAGTATTTATTTAACTAAATGAAGTGTTTTGGTTATGAAACGAATGAAAATACAAATATTTATGATAGTGCAGGAATGCGTCAAATTTTAATGTTTAAGTAATAAAAATTAAAACTTAAGGCGAATATAAGCGATCCTTCTTTTTTTTCCTAAAAATGTTTAAGGATTTATAATATATTCGAAAGAGTTGATGTATCTATATAAAGTTCCGACCGCCATTCATTTGTTTATTTAGCAATTTATCGGCGTCGTGTTACACAAATGGGCAAGTTTTATATAGGTATGTTTTTGCACTACGTCAACAACATAAAAATATGAAAGCTTAGAAAGTACATCTCCACCTCATGGACTTGATTCCCCGTCCTACCTATTTTCGGCCAAATCAGTTCAGCCGATGTGAATGTAACTACTGTTCATAAATTAATGTTACAGCACTAGAAAACTAGACACACAACATAACAAAAATGATTTAATTTTGGCGTTTTTGTTATTTATTTAGGGAAATTCGCTAATAAGCTACCGTAATGATAGATTTTTTTCAGATACCATTATAATTCCCAATGTAACCAATCAATCATCGTTTAAAACTTTTTATAAATTTAATTAAATTACACTTTTATGAAATTAAAAAATATATAAAAAAGTCCTGTACTCCTTAAAATTACAAGAGCGGTATTATACTTAGATATAATCAGACCTCATAAAATGTGGACTAAATATGCTTTATAGATAAAGGAAACCCCGAATAAAATCTACGCCGCAGTCTAGAAAATTCATAAGAATTGGCGAATATTAATAAATTTTATAGCTTATACCGTGTAGTTGGATGTTCACACGCCTTACACACAGCATGGCAATGGAGAGATTGAGCCGTAATCCGCTTCGTAGACCCAATAAGCTTTTCATGTGTGCTAGCTACTATCTTAAGAAAGTACTGGTATCAATGAGCTTAAAATGTCTTTCAAAACACGAGGGAACTCAAGATAATACTTTACAGTCAGATGAGCAGCAGAGCGGTGTACATTATATTAATTAGTGATATTGATTTATTAATGTAATAATATTTATTTTGCTCATAAATTTGTAGATCACGAGGTCTGAAAGTGTTCAATGAAGTCATCGATAAGTAATTTTGTCCGCTCGTGTAAGCCTTTCAGCTATTTCACGAAGTTAAGGTCAAACATAAACTGATTACGAAATTACATAATAGGATTAGACATGCGAGGGACACGTCAATTACTGTGAAAACCTTGGTTTTTAATATAACTCTTTTTGTTCTTAATTGCTGGCACATGTGAGTTCGGAATATTTTTATTAATATTAAACATATTTTATTTTTGGCCTTAAAATGACGCTGAATTATTTCACATTTCTTATGCGCTCGGTCAAAGTAACAACGTAAAAGCCACCAATTGTCATTAAAAGTTCGTACGGTCGTACATATTCAAAGCTTTCTAAATATAGGAAAACTATCGATCATCAACTGTCAGTACATGATAAATTGCTCGTCACCGGTATCCCTGACATTCTTTCCGTGACACATTCATCAAGCTTTTATATCGTTATCGATCCCTGGCTTCCCTACTAGCTGCAATATCCGCACACATACAAGTGTGTACGGCGTCTATCGCGACGAGGGTCCTCAGACAGTGCTATATATGCTTAGGTATAATGCAATGAGTGGGTGAGCAGACTGCAGTCAAAGCCGGCTGAATCCCGGAAAACTACCGACCCAGTCTAGACATGGGGCATTTCCCTCGTCCCGCGTCCCGCCGTCCCACCCCTCCCTGCGCTTTCACCACCGACTTGCAGACATTATAAAAAGAACGCACCGACGCTTTTGAGTGATGCGGTGTATGACACGCGAACAAAAACTCGGGGAAATGAAGATGAAAAATCACAAAAGGTGTTTTCAGCTCGGCATTTCCAAGGGTGGAGTGCATGTGCTTGGGAAAAACTAGCGGCCCGTATATTGCCAGTGCTTAAAGCATTATGAAAACGTTGGCAATGAGTCACTTTGCGTATGAAGTTTCTTGGCTTGGTACGAGTATGTGCATATTCGCTATTTCATCTGAATCTTATGTATGTACACAGCAGAATGCTGAAACCTCATAGTATAATTTGTATTTTTCAGATGAGTATATACTGTTTCCAAGCATATGCCATAATGTATGTTATAACCATCAATAGTAAATAAACCCAGTTATCGGGGTTGATGTCGACACATGTAACCTTAAATGGAAAGATGAGAAATATTTCCATACAATGATTCAAATAACACGCATAATATTTCTTTTGAAACCTAGACAGTTACACATTTACTGACACTGAATCGAAAAATAATCGATTGTGTCTACAACTTAACAATTAAAAAACATGTTTGCCCTGATATATACTAAACATGAATGCATTTTTTTTATTTTAAGTACTCCTCACATTTGATAAAGCCCCACAGTTATTGTAACGGTGTTTGATAATACAATTGGGAAATCAACAGGCCATTAAATTTAGTTGAATCGAAGGCGTTATTTGCATACCCTCTGCATCACCTTGAATTAGATAGACGTTATGCATGATTGACTGCTGTGCAGTGGGTTAGTGAGAGTGAATTACGGCCTGCAGCAGGGTGGCGGGCAGACTGGGCGGGAAGTGGTGTGGGGTAGACGGGAGAAGTCGACGCACCTCGTTTCCGCACCGACGCGATACCAAACATGTGTATACTTACAGTGCAGCCAATCGACAATGTAGTCTAAATAGCGCCCTCTGCGGTGCCATACAACGCGCAATACGGAAAGCTTTGCTGATATTTTGTTATGACAATGTTTGAGGTTAAATATTTAATTTATGATATTACAATTATCACTCCATAGCTATGTGCGGGAAATGCCCTGCAATAAGACGTTATAGACTGTTGTTGATTATAATTATGGTATAGTAAATTCGTTTTATTGTATGAAGTTAGTCAGCTTCGTGTCTTTGAACTGCCGAACTGGTGGTGGCGGCTCCTGTCGCTTAAAATAAACCAGTGATTCCAAAGAAGGGAGAATGCAGTTGCTAACTTGTGACGTTAAGACACAAATTTCTCTATAAATGTGGAATAGGACTAAAACAAAAATCTATAGACTTAGAGCCATATTAATGTAAAAGCTTTCGTTGTGCCTACTTATAAAAATGAAAACCAAATGCTTGTTAGTATGAAGGGGAAGGCGGTCCTTATGCGCCATCTCAAAGCGGAACGAAAGGGTTAATTGCACCGCAGCCCTCTTAACTGATAACACATTACCGCCATCTATATAGTATGCTAACATCAAACAAAAGGACGGAATGCGACTTCAACCTACGCGTCTTAATATTTGTAAATATCTTTTAATTTAAATAAGTACTTTATTTAAGTAGGGTCAAAAAAGTAAACGGCTTACTTCGTGACAAGGGCACCCATGCATTGCAATAACAGAGAGCAAAGTAATTTGTCCTCTTATTTATTATTAAAAGCTTGTTAAAAGCTCTTTTTATAATTGTCAGCTTGTTCCACTCTGATTCCACAGTTCGCCTTATGATTTTTGTTTATTTAAGTGGTGTGATTTTGAGTTTAATCTCGATGAACGGTGGCGAAATCAAACTATCTTTAATCAAAATAATCATTGTTATATTTTAAAAATTATTTGTTATATTTTATGAATGTACCAAATGTAGCAACATACTTATTTACAATCCTTAACTAAAAACTGAACTGTAGACACTGTAGTTGAGCTCATCGCATATGTGAATATCGCACGACTGTAGGCATTTTATTAACATTTCATTTCTGATACCTCGAACCCTCGAATTCATGTTAATTTGAATCTGAACGAATTCGTAACACAAGGTCGTAAGGTCGTTCACTTGATTGATTATCATCTTAGTTCCCCCGTGTTAGTAGCGTTTCCTGTATAACTAACTAATTACATACATTCGCGGCTGCAGAGTGAGGCTGAAATTATAATTACTAGTTGCCGTAACTTAAAATCCATATTGTTAGCAAGCTTTAATTCTTATTTTATTTTATACAATATTTGCGTTCGATTTTCGAACTAATAGGCCTTATATAAACGTAATAGCTTATTGTTTATCGAAGGTACTAAACCTGAGATAAGCAATAAGCGAACTAAATGCACAATCTCAGTCAAAAAGTGTCCGAGTCAAAATTCTGCCCATCATATTAGTTGAGCAGAATTTTCATTATAATGACGTCGCCCGCATGACATATATGCGCGTGCTTATGATTTTGTCTTTTTCTATGACCCTATAAGGTCAAAATTATCATGAATATTTTTATGCTATCAATATAACCACAGACATCCGAATATACAATTAGACTGGACAAGCCGCCCAGTTTATAGGCAGTCCTAGTGTCGCAATTTCTTTTCGGTTCTTAGCTGTGAAAAGTTATTATATTTCTTGGTAAATTTACTGATTCATTGCGATGATGGCATGTTACAATTGCACAGGATGGCATTTTGGGAAAAAACGGTAATTTCTTCTAATATTCGTGCGTCTTGACTCGTCTCACAGAGCGTAAACTGGCAGCCAGTGTATGCTCGTTGAGCTTACATTTGTCGCACTTTAAAACGCGGCTTGCCCCATCTCCTGTATTGGGAAATCTGTGAATATAACAATAAGTCAACGTATGTGTCAAGCGTCTGGCACATTTTTTTGGTTGATATTTCTTCGTGATTGTGCATCTAGTTAGTTTATTGTTTATCTAAGATTAGTAAGAGTTAAAACGTGAGCAACGCTGTGAGATCGTCAATTTAAAATATATATATATATATATATATATATATATATATATATACGTAAGAGGCACATAAAGGGATCACTGTGCAATCTGGTTAGATAGCGCGTCCCTGACCGCGGCGAGCCTTGGCCACGGCCGAGGGCGACTAACCGCGCCGCGTGGAATACATCCAATATCAAAGATGAACGAACGTTACTAAATATACACAAAATGATACATTCCCCATTGTCAAAGGGTGAATATATATATTTGATAACGCATTACCGTTAATAAGGAAACATTTTATCAAATGTATTTAGATAAATCGGCAAAAATGTAACATTTATAAAATACATATTATGAGTTATGATGACACATGATTATGCAGTTATGCTGGTTTACTCTCTCCTTATAACCGCAAAATTAATTCACCAGACCGTACTTCAGTTGTTACCACCTAAAAAACCTGAAGGATATTATGCTGAAATCTTTTAATGTATGTGCCTACGTTGCCGCCAAGAGGTATTTATACATATTTCAGAGGATTATTAATTTTTTCTTCATTAGGTAAATTTTATACAAATATTTTCCATAATAAAGTTAGAGCGCAGGTTACTTGGTGGCAATTGCCAAATAAATAATAATAATAAATAAATATCCACTGACTTTAACACAGCGCCATCTAGCCCCAAGTTAAGCGTGAAGCCTGTATTATGGGTACCAAACAACGGATAAACATACTTATATACATATTATTTTTGTAAATACATTCATATTAAACATAGAAAACGCCCAGACCATTACAAACAGACATGTTCATGCACACAAATGTTTATACTGCCCGGAGATCGAACCCGGAATCCTTGCTGTTACAGCCGACCTCTCAACCGCAACACCAAATGTTACTTATGATCCCGTAGAGGGGGTGCAGTTGCTAACTAGCAACGTAAAGATGTCTCACTATCCAGTAGATTAACTGATCGACTCAGTCTTCAGTCTAAAGCACCACTATACCAAAACCATAACCGTAGGCGGAAAAACAGTTCCAAATGTATACCAATAAATTTAAAATTAATATTTCAAATTACCCTAACCAACGTCACATAAAATTATCACTGGTCACATTAGCTTTCGCTATTTGTAATTTATCATGTTTATTTTTTATACTGTAAATTTATTTCTGTTATGTTAGGTCTCATATACCCGGTAGTTTTACTAGCTACAGTTCCCGCATCTCAAAACACAGAAGTGTAATAAAACAAATATCATGAAACAATATCTGGCACTGCGGTGGTGCCTATCTAGAAGACTAAGTATCGAGTCCACCACCTAGTTATATTATTGTACTACGAGTATAACGTGATATTTTAACGCGATTTTTCGAACATGCTACTACTGCAAATGGTGAAATTTCTCGTATATTTTTCTGTGCAGGTTAACTAGGGAAATCTGTGCGTTGTGCAGTTGGGAAAGGCGAGGCGGTCTCAAGGTGGATTAGCGTGTACCGAGGTCAAGAGCCGGGCGGGGCGGGTCGACGCCCGCGCGGGTCGCCGCCACCGCGCCCGCGCTACCCTTAGGGCTGGAGATCTAACCACGGCTACCAGCCCTTTAACCAGTCAAATAAAAAATGGATCTTCGAAATATATGTGCACCCATAACTTTCGAAACTGCACCAAATTAGAGGCCAAATTTATTTTTCTTCGCTATATAAAAATACATTTCTTTTTAAGTCAAATTTAAAAAAAATATATCATGAAATGTGTGTAAATAAGACAGAATAACGTTAAATTGTGCAGCCAACAAATGTAAACTTCATACTAGGTACAATGTAAATCAAAATCAATTACTGGAGGAGAACTAAAATGAAGCAGAAATATTCACAAAATGTTTACTATGTGATTTGTCGATACAAAAAATAGTGTTTTTGTTGATCGATACCAACAAACACACTTGCACTACGAGGTTTAATCAATTGGTAAGCAATGAAATATCTAGCGCATACAAAAAGTAACTAAATGCTCTTCTCGAAGATCCTTCTTATTCCGAACCGGAGGTAAAGTCATAAAAATGTTTATTTAAATGTAGTCAATGATGTAAAAAAGTATTGATGGATTCGTGATATGCTCATAAAACAATCGAAAAAAGTGTTCCGAATGCAGTGACAGCACACATACACATATTTCTAATTTCGAACACATTTACCTAAACAAAAGAGTTCAAACTGTACTCTCTTCGGCGATTCATTTTTGAGGAACGAGAAAATCATTGAATGTAGTTAAGTAATTTTATTCTATGTTTATATCTATTTATCTTATTAATTTTAATTCAATGTTATATGGATTTAATATAAATTATTATCTAAAAAAATATAAAATAACAATAAATGATTCAAAATATCTTAAAAATTTTCTCAATAAAAATATTATATACAATAAACAAATACGATGATAAAAAATATAATTATATTGTATAACTAAATAAAAACTATAATTAATAATAAATACAATTTCCTAAAAGACAGTGTAAGCAATAATTAGAAAAGCTAATAATACTGAATTTAAAGCATAAATGTATAATTATTGAAGCATAATTGAGAATTTATTTCTGGAACTGGCTTGCGCCCAGCCCTGCATCGGCTGCGGGAATCTGTATGCGCGTTGCAACCGACAGCAAAAACAGAGCGCGCTCGCTCGCTGCACTGAATTCATATTGGAACATAACTACATTATTATCTTAACGGCCCTTCGATGGAAATCCAAAATAATCCTAAATATAACAAATAAATATGGTTATTGTTAAAAATAATACATTGACGATTTAATTAGCAATCTTCATGTAAAGTCGATTTAAGAACAAAGTTTGTTCACATAGGTAAAATAGAATATGTTATTAGTCGATTTCATTTTGATCACATAAGCCTTTCTCAATAACTTCCCGTGTCATCGATCAGAAAATATATGTACCTAAAAGCTACTTGTAACATTTCATAGGTTATGCATCCTACGTTTAGGTGTCCGACCATTATTAATATATGTTACTATGACACGTATATATAGCCTGTGCCAAGACGAGTTAACCCGCAGGTTATTGTACGTGGACTTTACGGAACTTAAAACCTTGAAACCACAAACGAGTGATTTACATCTGGAAATCAGAAAGTAAATACTTGGTAAACAGAAGTAGTAAAAGTGCAATTACTACAAAGGTCTGGTTTGCTCTGATGTGGGGTTGCCGTTTTCCGGATAACATGATTACACATCGGCAACCAGCGGTAATACTAGACTATTTCCTACCAACTCCGTTCTGTATCAGTCCATTGGCTAATTTTCACTTCACTTTCTACTACGGGCAATGCATTTGACATGTATTAATGACTGCAGTCGGCTAGGTAAGACACTAATAGGCCCTAATACATTTTTAAGTATACCTTTTAGATTTATTTGCATTTCTTACATTTGCAAACGTATAGTTTTTAAATAATAGTATCAGATTTAAATGAACATATTGGAAAATAAATACTCGTAACCTAGCACACTACTGATTAGCTACGTCTAATAGGGAATGAAGAAACCGTGTATCGTAAAATACTATAATTATCAATATTACATAAAATCAAGTAGTTAAAATTATAGTAAATTTTAGGTTCAATGAAATCTGAGCTTATAAATCTTAATAAACTGTATATGCCTCATTTCTAACTACTCGACTTCCTGGATTCGATATTTAATAAAGTGTTTACCACTCATAATATGTAAACCGATGAAAGCTTACTTATTTTAATAAATCCTTTACATAATGTTTATTCTAATCAGCTACAATTGTTAATGTATTGGAGAGTACATGCCAAGCCAAGGGATCATCGTTCTCAAGAAAACCCATCTTCTAATGAATATTCTTTAAACAGGATATTAATAATTAAGTAAATGCATTCTGCTACAAAACTAGTATGGTGGCTACTTCAACGTCAGTATTTATGTATTATTTTAAACTGTGTACTCGCATAGAAGATAAAATAATAACATAAGTAAAGAGCTCAAAAGGTTTATTTTTTAAATATATGGATTTTTTTATTATGTGAAATCCACAAAATTATATAAAAGCATTTGGAAGCAAATTTCAAAGTCTATCATAATAATATTTCACAAATTTAATTGTTTAATTAGTTAACCAATGCAAAAACACATGGAAACAAAGGTAGAATATATATTTCTTCTCCATTTTTATGTAAATGATTAACAGGTAAAATGGCACTAAATTCTTCAAGTTCACATATAAATATGATAAGCAGAAATTGCCAGCGCGCCCATTCGCCGAAGACCCGGGTCACTGTATTGCAAATAAATCGTTGATCCGTCGAATTTGTTTGCTTATTTATGCACATACATATCCATTGATAACATCAAATATGTGAAAGAGTTTATGTGGACACTTGGTCGACACTTTTTATTGTTTTACTTATTATTGAAGTAGTAGTCGGTTCTTCAGTATGCTGAGATAGGAAAGAACTACATATAAAGTTCTTAGAGACATATTCCATTCGGTTTTGACTTATTTGCGATATTATCTGCAAAGTCCGAGGAGTTGTCTAGGTACCAATATATAAGTATATATTTTTTGATACTCGGACATTCTTACTCTAGTAAATGTATCGTATATTTTACTAATTAAAATAGTCTGGTGTCAAACAATTACGGTAACTTTATTTTATTTTTCTTTATATCTCTGAGGTTTGGCAATTCAATTTAATACACTTTTGCGGAAAAAAATAACATGCTTACATTTAAACGTTACCCTCGTAAAACTTAAACAATACCGAGTCCTATAAATAAACGCGAATTTAAACAACGGTGAAAAATAACAATAGCCGAATCCTTATACATTAAAGTATTTAGCCCTGAAAGTTTGAAAAAAGAACAAGTTCGACGGTTCAAGTTAAAATTAAACTTAAAGCAAAGTTGAGAAATAGCCAAAAGGATTTTAGTAAAGCAATCATAAAAGCGTGAGTCACTGCATTCGTATGGGCCCACTCAGAGGGAATACCGGCATCGATCAGGACACGTCATTGGTACTCCCTAGAGAGGGATGATACAGCTTTTCTGTTTCTACTCAGTATTCTAACTGTTTTTATTAGTTATAGGACACAAAACACGATCTTCAAATAAATTTATGTAATTGAAGAGCTTTTTAAAACTTATTAAACGAAAACTGTAAAACCGCTCTCATATTTTAAATAATACATTTGTATTATATTTTATTGTTGTGAGAGCGTCGGTGGCTCAGTGGTGTGGACTGCCGCCTTCCTACCGGGAGGGCTGAGGTTCAAATCCCGACACGTACCAATGTATTTTCGAATTTTCGAAAATATAGTACGTTATCCGGCGCTCTTACGGTGAAGGAAAACATCGTGAGGAAACCTTCATGCACGACTGCGAAGAAGATTCGATGGTTGTGTGTGAAGTCGTCCAATCCGCACTGGGCCCGCGTGGACGACTAAGGCCTAATCACCCTATACGGGTAGGCTCTCGTGCCCCTCGGTGGGGACGTTTAATGAGCTGATGATGATGATGATATTTTATTGTTATAATAAATAATCAAGTATCTCACAGTTAAATTTGAAACAAGTATATACAGTTTAAAAAAACATACAGTTTCTGTTTTTATCACTAAAATGCAAAAAACTAAGCTTTTTCTTAAAAAAAAAAATTCGTAGCGGAAAAGAACAGCAGCTTAAGAAATTCGTAGCGCACCGTAGCAAACGCTACGGGCGTGCGCGGGCGCAGTGTTTCGGGTCACTGGCACTGCGAGGCCACTGCACCCAACTTGCTTAGATACTTCTAACATTGCAACTTTTTCTATTGCCAGCATTCCCACCGAGCAACTTGTTATATAAGTATATGAAGCTAACCACCCGCTGAATTATATCCATGGAACGAGATACAGCCGAGGAATCTTTTTTGCTCAAACACTATGGTGCTGTCATAAAATAAAATGGTGTCCTAGCTTATTTTTATAGTTCATGGATGTTCAGATGCCTTGTAGTGAATAGGTTATGTTTTATTACGAATAAAACTACTCATCTACTCTGTAAACAAATATTATTTCATGAAATAATATTTATACTTTAAAGACACGGAATATGAAATAATGACATCGTTTACTCACATACTTCACATAGCTCTTTAAGATAATTTTTACTAACTAGAATTTTTAAAACTAAAAAGAATTTATTCCTTTTTCATGATATATTTTTATTTATTTAACATTAAAAACATTAAACCAAATTAGATAGTCTTGAGTTATATTATTTTTTCTAGACAGCAGTATAGCATTGTTCTTAACTTCGCCCTTCGTAATATTTATCCTCAAAATTTGGAAGTTATTCTTTCAATACATAATACTGTTAATATTGTGTAAAATACTTTTTAGGCTGGGAGATGCTAGTGCGATTAATGATATCCAATTTATCAAAATAAATACTTTTCATTGTTGAGCGTTGGCGCCGTTGGCATTCTTTACAGCTACACCAAACACGTGGTTTTATTGGAAGAAACCATAAGTATGATCATACTTCTGGTTCCTTCCAACGTTGAAACCTAAATGAAACGTGTCAATTATCCTTATTTCGAACTGAACGCGTAAGCACTGTAATTACCAATTTTTAAAAAAGTTTAATGCTATATTCTGTATGGTCATCAGAGCACAACATGACTTATTTGATTAAAAAATAACCTAATATTTTTTTTGACGACTCATAACAATCTTTTGCATTTAATTATTTGAGGTTTGTTAAAACTTCGGCAGCCATGAGTTATCAGACCACTGTAAATTCGATTACTTCACTATAAATGATCGCCTAGCAAAAAAATTAAACCAATAAAAATAACGGGGTCTAAGACACCTTACATCTGGTGTGTCGGATGTAAGGTTTCGGTGGAGAATAATAATAACTGTCTAACACTTGTTGGCCTCCATCAATGGCGCTCTGTCATAGTCAGGCGTATCACCTAACATCAGGTGAGCGTTCTGACCGTCCTCTCTCTCTCTCTCTTCAACCTATCGCAGTCCACTGCTGGACATAGGTCTCCCCCATTTTGCGCCAGATATCCCAGTCCAATATGCGTTCTGACCGTCCTGTATCTTCCCAAATTTAAACCGCGTGCAGCGGTCACTCAAATTGTTCCAGTGTCTTTATCATAATATCCACTGACATTCCCACAGCGCTATCCAAGTTAAGCGTGAAGCTTGTAGCATGG
>PQWD01002217.1:0-89672 GCA_019425675.1 Leucinodes orbonalis | reverse complement strand
AATATAATAACAACAATTTATGTTTGTACTTTGATAGCGTTGTTTCTGTTAATTAAGTTTTTATTTTATTCTTGTTTCGAATAAGGTGGTTGTAGTAATATTTTTAAGGTTATAATAATACAAAATGTATATTTGAATAATATACATCGCTTGCTCTTATTAACAAAACTAGTTCGATAAATATCAGCTTTGCAAAAAGCAGCGCGCTTTGATTTTATTTTGATAATCTTCAACCTTTAATTACACATCCAAAATGAAACAAAAAAAAACAATCCTTTAGTAAAATACCCTCAATACGTAAGTATAAATAATATTTATAAAAAAATACCGACTTCAAACTGAAAAGAAATAGAAATGGTTAAATAAGTATTTAATAATTTTGAAGTCGGTGGCTAATTACTTTACCTTTATTAGTTTTCTTGTACACCATCCTATGGACAATATTATGAATATTATTCATAGGATGGTGTGTCACTTAACATCAGGTGCGTTTACAGGTCATCCTGTTTATTCATAATAAAAAATAATAATTAAAATTCAATTAATAATTGCAGAGTGACGGTGGCTCACTGTTGCTTTCAGATCTGGAGGGTGCAGGTTCAAAACCCACCACGTGCAAATTTATTTTTGAAATTGTATGTACGTTTATTCAACGCTCTTACAGTGATGGAAAACATCGTGAGTAAATCTGCGCACGCCTACGAATAAAATCCAAAGGTTATGCGTGGAGACACCCTGTACGTATAGGCCCCTAGGTACGTATAATGAGCTGAAATGATGAAATAATCGAATCCCGTAAATAAAGATAAATACTACTCATCTACGTCATGTAACTACGGAGCATATGAGTGACGAATAAATTTATTCCATCCTAATATATTTGGTGAGTCATGTGCGTTGAACAGTCGCTGCTCCCAAATCTCCGATGGTCCGTAAACAATCAGGGTGCAGGGGTCGCAATCACCTGCTGCGCCCGCGCAAGTGACATTGCCAGATAAGATACGGCTATTATTTTGTCACTGTTATCGGCCCAATGTCACAGTGACCTCAATGTCATCACACAACGTACTGACCTTGTGATATTTATCTAATCTTCCATTCGCGAAAATAAGTACTGTTACAGGATTAACTCTAACCTTCTCCACCACATATGTATTTATTTGATTTGACCTTTATATAGATAGTACATTTTTTTATCATTTATACTATAAATCACTCGTGGTGCCTACGTGTATACACCATAGCAATAAAACGATACAATCTTAGTATGATTGGACATTTGCAATTTATGAGTATTAAATACCAAAATGCGCAAGAATTATTATTTAACATTAGCACATTCAAATGTATTACTTAATTTTAAAATACCTTCAGATACATATTTTTATTACATGAGTGACACGGCAGGTTTATTCTTGCATTGTAATTAGTCACACTTGATAATTTTTTTACATATATTTTACATATTACACTTAAAGCTGCAGTTGTGATCGGTCACGTGTGAATGCACATGTTTTCAGTTGTTGGAGCAGTTTTAACTAATAAATGCATTAAAAAATGGTGAATCTTATCAGATTGTAAGAATTACCAAAACTTAATGATCTAAACTTAATGGTGATGCCAAGTGCCATGTCGTAAAAAGTAAAACAATTATTCGTACTGTACTAGGTATATTCCATAACGTCACAGTTAAATAAGGCCTTCAAGAGCCTCAAGGGTTACCAGTGGGTGCTCATATTAGAAAAGTTGTTAAATCATATTTAATACTGTACAAAAAGGTTAACTCATTTTTGAATGCAACTAAAAGTCAATAGTTATCTATTTATGGACAGTTTTTGCTTAGATGTGACACCATTATCTTTTAACAATCAAACCTTTATATTATGTAATATATAAACGACAATCTAAATTTCGAGTAAGGTGAATTTAAAACCGACATTACGTTTTACCTTTTACTTCTGACTAACTGTCACATACATACATAATAATACTGCCCTACTAACGAAGAGAGTCAATTTGCCCAAAAATCCAACTTTTTGCACTCTTCGTTATGGATAATAGAGTACGAACTTGACTTTTTTTGTAATTTATTCTATGAATTAGGTCCTTTATAGTTGGACATAATAGCGAACTTGTAAATCGGAATTCAAATTTTACGTGACATTCGTATAGAGATAAAATATAACAAAAAAGAAAATATTTTGATTAAATTTGTTCTTTTTTACCTTAAACTTTTAGAATCCGTACCAACCTCACCTGCACGTGATGAATTATGCCAAATAGCGAACGAAGCTCTAGCTCGTAAACCCATTTGAATCATTCTTAATAAGTCACATGAATAAATACCACGGGAATACATTACAAAATTTGTACACAATAAATACCCTTTTGTCATCATTATCAGCCTAAAGGTATCGTTTCAAAACAAGAATCAGGCAAGGTGGAGGGGTTGAGACGCAAACGCACGCCCAATTGTGGCTGTTAAACACTACTATCTTAAGTTTACTGTTTAACGTGTTCTACGAAGCCCGGAATCATCATTCTTATCGCACAATTGAGTGAATCAGCCTGCAATGTCCTAGCCAAACTAGAACATATCGCACAAGTGACTTTCACTTTGCTGTCTCCCCGTGGGATTCGAACCCAAGATTACGCAGCGATCTAAACCTATACTCAGATCACTAAATCTGGGGGTAACCGCCATCTCTAATAACAGCATTACTGTAATAATACTTCAGCATTTTTGTACCAGAAAAGGTGAAGTAATTTTATTCTAATATTGTTCAGCGTCGGTGGCTCAATGGTGTGGACTGTGGCCTTCCTACCGGAAGGGCTGAGGTTCAAATCCCGAAACGTACCAATGTGTTTTCGAATTTTCGAAAATATATGTACGTTATCCGACGCTCTTACGGTGAAGGAAAACATCGTGAGGAAACCTTTATGCACGCCTGCGAAGAGATTCGAAGGTTGTGTGTGAAGTCGTCCAACCCGCACTGGGCCCGCGTGGACGACTAAGGCCTAAACACCCTATACGGGTAGGCTCGTGCCCCTCGGTGGGGACGTTTAATGAGCTGATGATGATGATTGTTCAGGAGGGATTTAATAATAATAACCTTCATTTTAACCCAATTTTCACGGGCTCTAACCACTGCAATGATAACACTTATTGGGAGCGACCTTTGTCCAGCAGTGGACATATTGATATTTAGGCCCAAGTTTTACTTGCTTGACATTTCGCTCAAACTAATGAAGTGTGTTATATGCTTATCTCAACTGATTTGTTTGTTGTGTTTTTGTTCTCAGCAAATATTTTCATCAATATATTTGAGCAAATTAATTCTTTCCTTTTAATTATTTAATATACGTATAAGCTTTAAATGTGTAGTTAAAAATGCGTCTTATGACCAAACAAAAAGTATTTCGGGCTAAGGCCTCATGTCGGCCCAAATGTTTTCTATACTGAAATAATTGAGTAATCCTAGGCTCATACTAAATAATTTACATGAGAGGACATGTAAATATATTTTTGCAAAATTCAATGATTTCGCTCTTTATTTCAGTTTCGGCTGTATCGTAATCAAGAGTGCGGTGTATTAATTGATGGAAAAATCGCAAATGATCCTCACACCATTAGCGACCTTCGCGCGGCGTCATCACCCGGAAGGCGCGCTCTACACGTTACAATTTTCCGAAGCAGGAAGCATAAGCCGCGGCCAAGGTGATGTAAAATTCTGCCAGAGCGCAACATTGTTTATTGATATGTCACCTAGTTTCCCTCCCATAATTTCAAAGTGGCAGTTTCCAATCGTCAATAAATACCGCAAACACACGTCAATCTATTTCGGTGGCATGGCGGTAAAAAACTGTGTAATTTATCGCAAATTGCAAACGACCTTGCGGTCTAGGTAGATAATAAGTTTACGTAGATCAGTCCGAATCGACCTTAAAATTTAACTCGTTATGTAATAATTCTACTCTGTTTTAGTTTGATATGCTCTAGCCCCACTTATTGCATCTATGGTTTCATCAATAAAGTACAACCATCACCAGTAGGTAGTCATTTAGAGAGGTCTAGTCTAGCCTATTTTTAAAATAGGTGGTAATGGTGGCGCTGATTATGGAAATGAAATAAATAAGTAAATGTACCCTATTAGACGACAACATGTTCTTTCTCTCTTTAACTTGTTGTCAATATATATTAATAAAATTACAATATAATAAGTCTGTCAGGCTTGTTTTGAAGCTGCTTTAAGATCAAACATGTACCATGTGTTTAATTCTCCAGTTTTCATCTGACTGTTCAATCGATGAACAATTAGCTTGACCCTGGTATCAGTTTCTTAACTGTATTACGGCCTTTGTAGTACAAATCATTTCGATGATCAAGCTTACCTAGGTCAGGAATGGAGCTGGATGGTTCCTCGAAGGACGGCGGCTTGAGGAGCCTGGGCGGCGGCGGCGGCGGCGGCGGTCGCATGCACTGGATGACGGAGTGCGGTGGCGGCGCGGCCAGCACCAGCGGCGCGCGGAACTCCTTCCCCGGCGGCGCCGGCAGCTCCAGCCGTCGCAGCGGCTTCACCTCCATCTCGTACCCCACGTCCACCGGCTCGCGTTTCGGCGACAACTTCGCATAGCACTGCATTGTTCCGTCCTCAAAAACCTCAACTCAGTCAATAAAAAAAACAGCTCAAATACAAAACTTATTTATACAAATCGTCCACACATATCGAGTACACGTCAATGCGGAAATCTTCGGCTACATTGACATTTCAGCGCATACTGTTTACTCGGTGCATGGGAAGTGCAAGGGCGTTCGGGCGCGTATCGTGCGTGCGCGGCGCGCCGCTGCTCGCGCGAGTCGTTCGCTCGCCGCGGGTAACTTTCTCTCACTGGCGTGGCGCGGCAGCGGCTGGACGAAAGTGAATCTGCACCGCCGCGTCCCGCGCCGCCCGCCCCGCGCCCTGCCTGCACCGCCCGCCCAGCGCTTGGGCCCTGCACCGTCCGCCCAACACTCGGGCCCTGCACCGCCCGCCCTGCGCCCGGGACCTGCACCGCCCGCCCAGCGCCTTGCGCCCGCTGCAACGCCCAGTCGCCCAGCCGACATCAACTTTAACCTTAACTCTGACCTTTAGTACGAGTGCACTGTACTCAGATACGACAACACCTTTTTATATTTATACTAGGTATATGATTTTCCACAAATCTTAGTTAAGATGAAAGACGAACTATTCTTTTATTTAAGTAAGAGAATATTATTTGTTATGAAACACCTTTTGGTTTTTATTGATTTTTATGTTTAAAACAAATGCCGAGCACTGTCTCAACCCAGAGACTTCGTGTTGTAAATAGTACTCACGTATTTTTTTACAAAACATTTTTAAGAATTTTGTGTATACTAATGTAGTTGTATTTTTCGATACTAACTTCGTCGTTATAACATATGCATTAAACAATATATGTTGTATTTTATTTGGAGCATCCTTGTATTTTGTATGTGAAGGTTATTCGCTGAGGTCACCAATCAACCTTGCCTTTACCAATATGAATCGATATTATCTAGTCCATTTGACTTTTCCAGAGTTTCAAATTTATTGCGTAATATTTTATATTGAGTTGTTGAACTGTTAGTAAAATTTTTGCTAATGATCATGATGCTATTGATACATATTGTTTAGCATTTTATAAAAACTCATCATGAAATCATAACAACAAAACATATTTTGTACTAACAAGCATTTTTTTTAATATTATTATTTTTTTCATGTCTCTCTAAGAATTTAATAAACAGTTTCGAAATATTTAGGCTAAAACAGTAAGAAAACGTATCGTTAGAAGACGGTTAGAGTTTTTTATTAAAACACCACAAAGACTTGCAGAAACGTACGAACTTAAATCATACCTGAAATTAGAAAATCCTCATATAGAAACTATACTACAGAAAAATCCAATATTTATAGGATAGGGATGTGTGGTCTTGAACAGCGTATAGTGTTCCAGACACATAATCTTTGTAATAAGCGATTTTAATATGACTTAAAACTCTGTAACCTATATTCAAAAAAGTTGAAAAGGGTTGAGTGACTATCGAGTTTCTTGTCGACTCTTCTGGGAGATCTTAACTTTAACGTGATTGATTCCTTAACACTTTTACGTTTTAAGGAATCAATCACGTTTAGATTTAGATTTTAAAAAATCAAATAGGATTTGACAAATCTAAAGTATCTGATAAATATACATTTGATTGAACATATTTATACATTATATAATTACCGACTTTAAACTTGAACGAAATTGCATACGAATTAGTTTATTAAAGTTACCTATAGCAAAATGTAAGAAATTTAAGGAAACAAACTGTTTCTTATAAGCGACTAGGGTTAAATGGTTCTAGGTTCGAGACCATAATTCAAATTTAAGCTGATGATGATAAATTTAAATAACTGCTTGATAATTTACTTTTTGGAATTGAAAATAGATAGATTGAAAATTTTTGAAATTGAAATTTGATAGTAATTACTTATTATTATTGATGAAACGAATTAAAATATTTAGCCCGATGGATGGATGGCTTGTAAAAGGACGCTGGATGACGAACTCGGAGAACCGTAATATCTGGAAAGACCTCTTGTCTTGTAGAAGACTGAGATTGGTTGAAAATAAAAGAACAGAAGTTGGAAGTTTTTTTAAAATAAATAAGTATTTAAGTTTATCTTTATTGTTTTTTCTCAGTCCCCTAATTATTCGCGATATTTTTGTGGAATACTTTGTGATTTGCTTGTTTTTTTTCGTGGCATGCCTTTATCTTACATGGACCACGTCGTGGCTCGATTTTCAGATTACAGTCTAAAGCAATCTTCTCAAAAATACTCGTATTCCATCAATAATAGACATTATTAAACACATATGTAACTATTATTGTCTTGCACTATCAGGATAGCAATTCTTTCGCATATTTTATTTTATTCATTTATTAGTTTCAACAGTTGTATATAAAATACACAATGTATTATCAAAAAGTCCGATAAAACTGTCAGTGTAAAATTACAATAAAATATGAAGTCCAGCCCCCCGATCACGCTATTTTGAAACGTAACAATTAGAATATTTTTCGATTCCCGTTTAGTTTCTAGTTCCGATCCAGATGTGGTTGTACTTTCAATATTAAAGATAATGAAAAATAATACTTTAGTGCACGTAATAAATCATAAAACACAACAGACTACAACAAAACACAAGTACAAGATAGGCGGCCTTATTGCTTAGATAGCAATTTCTTCTACGCAACCTTTGGATGAAAGAATAAAACGTAAGCGGGCTGGTGCAAAACAATAACGATATTCAGTTTGTCCATAAATTATATTCTTCAAGTATGGTCGTCAAGCAAAACTGCGGTTGAACTTTAGAATATGACAGCAGTTACGACTCAAATTCATATCGTATATCCGTTTTTGACCAAAATGTTAACTATCGGTCGAAGTGTTGTTACGGTATAGCTGCCAAAATTTAGCGCGATCTTCCGGCATGGTGACTTTTTCCATGTCCATAAAACTATCCACGCGACCCAATCCCATGCATTCCGCATCCGAACTCGGTCAATGTTAGTGTGTGATAACGTGTAGTGATAACGCTCTACGTTATCACTTCCGCGTCACCGTGTGTGGTTCGCGATCGATCCTCGCCGACCGTCCGGCACGCTCGTAGTAGCTTGATAACCATCAGCTAGATAACCACGCGTGTCTCTTCTACTAAACAGTAGTTATCACCCAACCGAGATACTACACGATTCCGTTATCGCCTACAAACGTGCACACGGCTCGTTTGTTTTCAGAGTCTCGGCACGCATTTTCTTGTGACTTACCACAACCTTTGTGAATTGGCGATAGTACAAAATCGATGTATCGTGTATTTGATTTTGCTTTGTCATAACAAAAAATATACACAGCCTAAAACAATCTTTACTTATATGCATTTTTATGAGACCTATTAGAACTTCAACTTTTTAATAAGTACTTCATACTAAACTGACTTCACTCACACAGAACAGGGCGATCAATGCGCTCACCTGGTGGCAAGTGATACGCCTGACCATGACAGATAGTGTTGAAGAACAAATTAAACCAGGGAAAAAAGAAGGAATAAAACCTAATAACATAAAGGGAAGGTACCTAAAAGGAGAAAACAAAGTAAATATCGAGTACAATACAATGTTTACATTAAGTAGCAATGATATGACCTTTACTCGTAAATATACTCATCAAATTATATTGCTCTATCTAAATATATATGCCCTTCTAACCTTTGCAAGAGGACTTGGAAAATAACCTCTTTTAAAAATTCAGTAGCAGCACGTATTCAACTGAAATTGATTGTCTAAATGCGTAGTTTTGAAACACGAAGGGGGTGGGGTGGTATTAGGTGTGCGAGTGGGGTGAGAGCGCGGGCGGGGCGCGGTGCAGTCGCAGGGTGCGCCGGGGTCACTGCCACCGGCGGCTCGGACGACACCAACTCGCACGTCTATTTTGGCGACAAGTCTCAATGAACCTGAATACTTAGACTAATTCATGCAAAAATGGTATTGAACTTGTTCACCACAAGGGTATTAGTTGTTTATTACAGCTCGGTAAGCGGTAGCGTTCATTTATTTATTTATTTTTCTAAATATTTTACAGACTTGGTTCAAACAGGAGTCATATTTGTTTTACGTTTTATTTATTTATTAAAAACTTAAACACTAGTTACATTTGTAATAATCTGCCAAACTGCACATGCAGTTTGTCGGCAGCAGTTCTCGCTATCATACCAAGATTGTGCTTAATATTTACATTAAAATTTATACTTATTTCTATACATTTATTTTTTCTATATACTTATTAAATCTATATTAACGATTAACATTTTTCATTATAACATTTATGTAATATCAGTATTTAAATCGCTAAAGTTTGTCGGTATGTTTGTTTGTTAATCTTCAGACGAATGCCTTTATAATATAAATAAATTTAAACCTACGGACACAGAGATAGGTAGTGTTTTTTTAACCTTTTCTTTAGTGCGTTCCTCGATTTAACATGAATAGTGACGTCCTCGGGTAACTCATTAGTAAGTATAGGTACTAACCATCGCCTTTCACGTTTTTCATAATAATTATTTATTCTTGACACATATAATTTCTTATGTTTGGACATACGGGTTGGGTACGTAAATATTCTTTCCTTTTTATATTTTGCACTTTCATACTGTTCACATAAAATAGTTAATTTTACCTTATTTTCAATTGGTAGTATTCTGCATATTTTAAATAATTTATCATAATCTTTCTGCAGTGCTTTTTTGGTGGTTTTTTCCGTTAATAGTTTTAAAATTCTTATTTGTATCTGTCATTTTCATTAAGTACGAGGGAAAGGTAAGTCCATACGCACCCAGTCCGTATGCTACAACAGCATCCACTAGGGCATAATAAAGCACAAATAAAAGTTTCCTACTGACTAACTAACTTTCATTTCACAGCCAACGATATTGCGTAGAATTAAAATACCAGCACTCGTTTAAATCACAGGTACCTACTCTATTACCTTACAGGTTGACCCATCCCTGATCTAAATTTATAGGAGTTTTTATACATAATAGATACAAAAATTGCTACATATCTGGATAATCTAGTTGGGCGTACCATTCTAATAATGAGAACTAAAACTTAACTTCATAGTTCAACATTTCGTGTCAAAATTCATCAATAACTACAAAAAAAATGTCCAAAGTTTTAAACCAACTAAAAAATCGAATTAAAGAAAACATATTAATATACTGTTTTATTTTGCTCATTTCGAAATCTTCTGTCTTTCTCAAAAATAATTTTTATTGCAAAGAAAACTTTCACCGTTTAACGTATTCATATCTCTAAAAGTCTTCATCATTTTTAAAAATACAAAAACAAAGGAATCGATGAATCAAACATTAGTATTTATTTATTTTAGCTCATATTATATCTAATCAACAAATTATCTTAAGATACCATTAAAAAGAGTTAGTTAAAATATGAAAAATAATACAGTTATTTTTCACCCAATTCTGTGAGGCCCTAATCGATGCGATAGACGCATTGCGATTCATCGGTAGTTTTATAGGTGTAGTGTGCGCGGAGTGAAAGTTAGCATGGGAAGGGCACCAGGACACCGAGCTATGGGGCGCAGGGTGTCTGGAGCGCACGCATGCGCCCTTGCACCCGCGACTGCAGTCACACCGTGCACTCCACGCAATACCTTGGCAATATTGAACGTTTTTATTATTTTATATTAGGATGTTGACTGGTTTAGAAAAAAACTACCTTTGGTGCTCAAGCCGTAAGTAGGTGGGAGATTCAAACAATTCTTTTACATTTTTTTTCCATTTAACAATTCAAAAATATTCTGTATATTCTTCTTTACCTAATTAGACTTAATTAATAATATGATTTAATTCGTAAGAGAACTAAAGTTACCGACATAGCCCGCCGGATCAGCAAGTTGAAGTGGCAGTGGGCTGGTCACGTATGTCGCAGAACCGATGGCCGTTGGAGCAGACGAGTTCTGGAGTGGAGACCGCGTCTTGGCAAGCGTAGCGTAGGGCGCCCTCCAGCCCTATGGACCGACGACTTGCGAAAGGTCGCTGGTGGAAGCTGGAGGAGAAAGGCGGAGGACCGGGATGTCTGGCGCAAAATGGGGGAGACCTATGTCCAGCAGTGGACTGCAATATGTTGAGAGAGAGAGAGGGGTAAAGAAGAATATTCAAGATGAATCTGAGCCAGCCTAATATTTAGCCTCAGCCATGTAGGTCATTAAATATATTAATCTTGCAAATTCTAGTCAAGCAGCTTCAATAATCAAAAATATAGGAATGCCTTACAGGTGAGTATTTTATTTATAAAGCTGTCGAAGCCACAGTCGTATTGCTTGCACTGAGCATAAAATATCAAACTCATCTGGCACAGTGAACAAAAAATTGTACGTTAATATATTTGGATAGAGCCAGCAACAAGCGCTAGTTGCCTACAAACCTAGATAACCATTATAGTCCAACTTTTATCAATCAATAATAAAATGACCAACACACAATGGCACGCATGCCATTAATGTTTTAATTACAATAGTAACAGCGTAACACTCGGCGTAAGGTGAAAACGATGTATAAGTAAGATTGCTTGATATATACGAGTATGCGTATAAAATAATCTGTTCCACTAGTCGCGTTAACCGTAATTCAGTGTTTTATTGACAAGCTCCTAATGCACACGCAATCACCCATGCATGCCAGATTCGCTTTTCTATTAGAAATGACATTATATGAGCATTTAATTAATCAAGTGTTAGTTAACACTGTGGTGACGACAGATTAGAATATAATTGTCACCGCGCACTACTCTTCACGCGTGTGCAATGTGCATTACGAGATTGCTTAGGAAACCAATACATATAACAGTGGGTCGAAGGGCTCTCTCATTTCACCATTCATTGGTTGCCAGCTCAAAGTGAGAAGGTTATGACAAAAGCCTCCAGTAATCGGAAACCTACAAATAAACTGCAACGACCTGTAAGGTCGTTGCTATTAAGTGTGAATAAAATTTAAAAGAAAATGATGAATAATGTTATTAATGTAACTCATTTTGAGATTTATTTTATTACAAATGTTATCTTGTTGGAATAGTTGCGCTCTATGACAATATACAAATATATAGACATCCCACTGGTTATTGTTGTACCCTAAAATTATTAATAATTGAGTCCACCAGTGCTGCGGAAGGCACGTTCAGCCGTTGGTCCCGGTTAATATCAAAAGATGGCGACCCGCTCGTGGTGGAATATTACCTGATGTCTTCATAGGTACCTGAATCCTGCAACAGTATTTTATAGGATTTAAATACATACAATCATGGCATACAATACAATACGCCACAGGGTACTACGAGCTATCATCTACGTTTATATCTTCACCTTCTTATCCCAACTTTCTTGTTCCCGGTATAGTTTTGATTATTTTTAAAGCACTTTATATTTGTCATCCTGCATTATAAAATTGATTTTGTTTTTAACCGACTTTAAAAAAGGAGATTATTAATAGTCTTAAAATGTTCATCAAAGGGGGCTATAATATATAGCCAGATTTTTAAAAAAATATTATTCGTTTATATATCAACTCGCAATATCTCAATATGTGTTATGCTAATTTATTTATCCAGTAAATTAAACCCTGGCAGTTCAGTGCTTGAGTAGATCTCTATCCCACCTCGTCGTTACGCACCACAGACATCCGAATATACAATTAGACTGGACAAGCCGCCAAGTTTATAGGCAGTCCCAGTGTCGCAATTTCTTTTCGGTTCTAACCTTTTGAAAAGTTATTATATTTCTTGGTAAATTTACTGATTCATTGCGATGATGGCATGTTACAATTGCACAGGATGGCATTTTGGAAAAAAATGGTAATTTCTTCTAATATTCCTACGTCTTGACTCGTCTCACAGAGCGTAAACTGGCAGCCAGTGTCTGCTCGTTGAGCTTACATTTGTCGCACTTTAAACGCGGCTTGCCCCATCTCCTGATTGGGAAATCTGTGTTACGCACTCTTGTTATGGCATTTACAACATATAATTTCTTATTTTTCTCTATTATTCTGCCGACAACAAAATAAAAGGCTTATAAAACATAAAATCATATTTATTAGCAAATTACCTTATATTCTATACAGGTACAACGTTCTACAGTTCTTTTATTTTTGCTAGATACTGACTCGGTACTAAGTTGTCTAGGTTGGTATAGTATGATTCACGAAAGATGATCATTGCGCTGAAAGTCTTTTTTGGGTCCCTTTCTCTCTCTCTCAAATCATTCTGACATCATTGCAACGAAAATGCTGATGATCTCGCAAAGGCTGGGGCCAACGCCATCCAAAAGACTGTAGAACCTGTCTGTGGCATCCCCGAAAGCCTGAGGAAAAATGAACTAGAACGGAAGCTCCTCGAGGACTCTGTCAACTACTGGCTAGAGTCACCACAGAGGCAGCTCACTCAAAAGCGCTAATCAAAGCCTATTCGAAGAAGCGAACTTCTGAACTGCTACAGCTCAGTAAACCCAAGGTCAGGGTCCTTGTAAGGGCACTGACTGGACACTGCAAGCTGAAAAGTCACCTTCAAAATGAAGCTAAGTGATTTGAAAACTTGCAGATTCTGCGCGGAAGAGAGAGAGACCCCAATGTACCTACTCTGCAATTGTGGTCCTCTACAATGGAAGCGAAATATCCACTTGGGTAATTATTATCTATGCCCAAGTGACATCAAATCTATAAAGTTGGGCAGGGTCCTGAACTTCCTAAAAAGTGCCCAACTTTTAGATGAACTCTAAGAGAGGAGCGAGTCACAAAAGATCTTCTAGGTCGAAGTGACTACAGGTCTGTATAAGCCTGAATAGCCCTCAAAACCAAATTAATTAATAATAATAATTCGGTCCCTTTGGAATTACGGTGGATAGCGACGGCGAAACTTTTTGTATTTAGTTGACGCTCATGTTGTTTTTAAATATTTCATAATTCTTTTGTTTTACTATCATTATAATAGTCCTCAACTTGCTCATATAGTCGCCGTTTGTGGTCATCTTTCGTGAATCGTATTATACCACCGCAGTGCCAGATATGATCCCGTAAAATAGGAATATTTTACAATTTTCATTCGAGATTAAGGCACTGTAGCTAGTAGAATTACCGGGTATGTGATAACGTAACATCTGTCGCCTCAGGAGACTACATTTTCTTCAAAAATGCATCTGTCATTGTCAGGCGTATCACTTACCAACAGGTGAGCGAACTGACCGTCCTGAATTAACATTCTCCATAACTGGAGATTAAATTGTGAATAATCTATAAGTTTTAAGTTTGAGTAGTCTATAAGTTTTATAATTTATCATCTAATAATATTATTATTAATATTCCTACACATTCGGGTAGTCACGTTTTACTTACCAGAGGAAAAAATTATAACCAATTGTCACTGTGGACCAAGTTAGTCCTGCTAAGACCCTATCTCTCTTCCCTAATTCCAAATCCTATGCATGTTGGCTGGTCGGCAGAGCCTTATTCAATATTTGACAGGGTTCAATATCAGCAGGTAGGTTGGCTTGGATCCTCTAAGATGTATGCCGGGACCCCTTATAATTTTAATATTGTAGGTTATTTAAAGTGATTGGAGGAGAAAAGCGAAGGACCGCGATATCTGGCGCAGAATGGGGAAAGCCTATATCCAACAGGTGATTTTGTTAGTTTATTCTCTCTTTATTTTGGACTTTTATACAGTACATATCAGTCCCATAATAATATTATATGACGACCCATTTGGTATTGTGGTTGAGACGTCGACTGCAACATTAAGGGTTCTGGGTTCGATACCCGACCAGTACAAACATTTGTGTGCATGAACATGTCAGTTTGTAATGGTCGGGGTGTTTAATAAAATGTATATAAGTATGTTTATCCGTTGTCTAGTATCCATAATATAGGCTTCATGCTTAACTTGGGCCTAGATGGCTGTTAAGATTATTTAGTGTAATTCATTAGTAACCTTAATTTATACCCGTAAATGGTTTTATGAATGTAATATTGTAAATAAGAAAATTATATTCTCAATAATTTATACAAAAGATGGCGTCAGCTGTCAGAAAAATATGTAAGGTTTTATGTAAATTTTAGTTCCTAATGTTCTCAATAGATGTCAGTATCCTATGTTACATCGCGGTAGCAATGTGATTCCTGAAAAGGTTAAGTAACGGCTGCAATTGTAATCCGTTGTTGTTGTCAATTCGACAAGGTAAATATATATTTTTACAACCCATACATCTACTTTTTTTCTTTTTGGGTGTCTAATGTTTACGTTTTATTATTGATCATGCTGTGTTTACACGTTTTTTTTAGTAATAATCTAGTTTAAGTCTACAATCGTTACTGTTATATTTTTTGTCTTGATTGTTACTTGTTGTGTATGCCATACATAAATAAATAAATAAATACTGTTTTTATTAGAACTCTCCACACATAAGAATTCATACAATGGCGTTGCGTAAATGTCAGTGGATATTTATTATTATTAAACATACAGTATTTTATTAAGCCATTTAAAATAATCCGTTTTACAAATGTTTTTAACCAGACCTTAGCTTATGACAACAATTGAATTGATAGTTTGAATTGATGAGATTTAAAGTGTTATAAAATAATACAAGCTTCTGCATAAGATAGTTGTCGGTGTGAGTGCAAGTTGCAGCGGCGCGCCGGATCGATACCCGCCGGCGGGACAGTGCGTTCCTTCGCCACTGGCACATCCTCAGACGTCTACCAGTGGGGGTTAGCTATGTGTCTGGTGTCCTATTTATTGAGGGCTTTGTAAATGTCGCAGTATATAAATGGAGATGTATTAAATGATAAGAGCTTTGAATTATAAATATTGAATATTCAACTAATGGTTCAAAAGCAGGAGTTCATTTGAATCACTCACAAATTCGAAAACAGCATGTAGTACTGTCAATTAAGAAATATGGTTCACACCCTGATTTTCACTGTGCCTTAAGATTAAGGATATTGACTGACCTATCAACTGATGATGATGACTGATATACTTTTATGTGACCTATGAAAACGTGTTTTTTTCATGCGTTTTATAGTGCATTACAAACACAATGACCTCACAATTTTAGATTATCAACTTTTACCTAATTATACCTTTTTTATTTTTAAAAAAGTAATGATAAGTTTACTAAAGGTATTTCAAATTTAATATATATCATTGCTCCAAAAAAAAACCAGTAAGACGTTGGAATACAGGTTTCAAATAAATATTTTATGGTGGATTAATGCTTCATTCCCTTTAGATTTGCTATACAGGAAGACCTATGCCCTGTAGGGGAACGTATAAAATGATTCTTTATTTTGTAGATGAGATAGAAATACATAAATCTCACCAAAATATTTCATGTCAAATGTAGCCTAGGTTGGCGCTTTGATTGAGTTATCAGATCTCATGTAGAGCTAAGCTTTTGAATCTACACGACGTAACTCTACCGACTCTTACTTCAACAAATTCTCCTATTAGTTCATAAGTACGGCTTGGCCGTTTCGTTACCACGTGGACGTGATGCGAATATTTAGTTTCTGATCTAAATCAGATCAGTGACAATATCGGCGTATTTTAAATATCAATAAAATCTAAAGTATTAGAGCTATTCAATGAAGACTTCGTATGTTTAATGAGTTTATTATCGACATCATATCATGAGAATATTCTCAGAGTTCTATGAAAATTCAAAAACATGACGAAACACTTCGAGAAAAGGTAGGTAGTGCCCTTGAGCCCCGCTTGGCTCGTCTTGGTGGGGGTATCGCCTTACCCCCCAGATCTCGCGCAATTATTGAAGGATAACGTTCGCCTGTGAAAAAGAGCTGGTTTGGTGGTTGTGTTGACATAAAACTAATAATATATCTTAAGTCGATAAACGTAAATAAAAGTATTATAATAAATAGATCAAATTCCTTAAGTTTTGAAATTTTGTAATCAATCGCCAATTTATTAAATGCATCAGAATATAAAATAAGTGATATGTCCTTCGTTTCAGGTGTCACCGTTACACAAAACCTTTGTTTATCGGTTTACATAAAGGAAGGTATCACAATGGCGGCAAAATCTTTTAATTAATTAATTTTAAACTTGATATGACATAAAATGACTTCCTTATTCCTCCTAGTTCCTTCATGGCAGTTCCTTCCTAGTCATTTGCCAAAATACTAGAAAATACTAAAAGTTTTGTACGAGGTTTCTTATATTTTCATTAGGGCCTATAAACGAAATCACTAAAAACCTTTTACCTTGAAATGCTAAATCTATAAATTATGCTGATTCTAAAATTATGTTTATCTATTTATTCAAGTACTTCTTCAGGTACTTCTTTCTTTTTAAAAAACTAAATATGAGAAAGTTTTGATATAAATTCGCTGAAAGCCATTTTAATGTAGTTAATTAGTAGGTATAATATATGCAATGTATATTATACCTACTAATTAACTACATTTTATACGTCATCCACAAGTTTCGTTAATACATCCGAAATAGATAAGACATTAAACAAATAGATAGAGTTCATTATATAATTAATTACGTAGGGGGTGCGTAACATCTAAAGTTTCAATGTCACGAGTGTATGAAACCATAAGCCAGCTACAATAGAGCGATAGACTTAGAGCAAAGTAAGTTTCGATCCTGGGCCTTGAGGACTGCAGCGGTGGAATGCCCTTGCAAGGGTGTTTCAATGTCGGCCTGTAGGAGGCAGTCGACGCCCTCTTGCACGCCACCCGTAACTCACACATTAACAGCTACCTACCTCACTAATCTTATTAGACTTTCGCATTGTTCTCAAACTGCGCATTTAGAGTATAACGAAAAAAAGAAGAAAGCTTCAAAAAGGTGTACTTCAAAAATCTATGTTTTTATCTGTGTGAAATTCATAGTATATTAACCGCATAATATAATGAAAATACAGATATTTTGTTTTCCATAAAACAATAGTCTTTTAGTTTAAAAATAATTAAAAGTCGATGTGTGGAACACAAGAGTCGAACGGTGTCTTTTAGTGTAACACCTTATGCATTATTTACGTTAATCATTTTTAAATATTAAGTACAGTCACCATCACATATGAGCAGACAAGGTGACCAAATACATCTGAACAGTTTAAAATATCAATAACTTCTATACAGTACAAGTTGTCATTAATATCTAAACAACATCCGCTTCATTAATTCTGAGCAAGTGCTTGTCAATAACTTCTATACACACAACTTTTCAATAATATCTGAACACTAACGTCAAATGTATCTAAAATTATTTAAATATCGAAACTGTTAAAGAAAAATTGTAGTCGGAAACTTTTGTGACTATTACTATCAATTTAATTCAATACTTTTTGGATAATACATGTATAAAAAAATGAGATGACGCTGGCAGTTTATAAAAGTTTGAAGATTTTACTCTTTTCATCACTCATTATCTACTGCAATTACAAATACAAGCAAGCATTGCGTCAGTGGCTCATTGGTGTGGACTGTTGCCCTCCAATCTGGACGGTACAGGTTCGATGCCTGCCAATCCAATATCTTTTCAAATTTTCGAAATTATAATTATTTATATGTACGTTTCACCGAGACCAGTCAATTGGGGACCTTCTTATGCCACCCACTTAAGAAGTGAGACCATCGAGAGACACAGTGAAGCTCTTGCCGTGTCTCTCGATATCTCTACGGCATTTGACAGAATTTGACACGTCAGCCTTATTAGTAAGCTTCCTTCATTTGGTATCCTTGATGGCCTTTGCACCTGGATATCAAATCTCCTGAGTTCCGGAGTAAAAAAGTCTTTAATGGCTACTGTTGTGACCACCAGGCTATCGACGCCAGTGTTCATCAGGGTGCGGTCCTATCCGCAACTATATTTCTTGATGCACATAAATGATCTGCTTATGCCCGATATTATTGGGTACGCAGATGACGGACAGAAATCTACCGGATGCAAGGGCCAGTGAGGTAGAAATCCAGTTTTTTTAAGAGGCTAAGGTGAGCCGTTTGGACGCGTTCATTCAAGCAGTCTCCTCTTGAGGTGATGCTTATCTAAACTTGCTTGAAAATTTAAACTTGCTCCGACTTTCCGGAATTTCGCTGGTAAATAATACGCCTTGGGCGACCCTACTCTGGCTGACGCTTAGCTGCAAAGCCTTAAGTATCGTCGTAGAGTTCCATTGCACTTGGATTTATACAGGTTACATTTCGGTGAGCGTGTGAGTAAATAACACGAATTAATTCCACGAGGCTCTTTTCACCATCGGGATACAAGACGCAGGCGAGCATTCCATTCTTATGTGGTCGACATTCCACGTATCTGCACAACCCGCTTTGTTGCCTCGTTTCTAATGTGCACCGCAAAGGAATGGAACTCGTTGACACCTTGTGTGTTCCCGAAACATTACTATCTGGCAATTTTTAAGGCAAGAGTGAATAGACTGTTTCAAGACAGGCATGGTCCATCTTCGACCGCATCATCACATACCATCAGGTGAGATGACGGTCAAATGCCTGTCTATAGAAGATAAAACAATTATCCGATACTATTTAGGTAAAGGAAAACATCAAGAGGAAACCTTCGAAAAAATTTGAAGGTTGTGCGTAAAGTCGGCCAATCGACGACTACTCAGGCCTAATCAGACTATACGGGTGGGCGCGAATCCCTGGGTGGGAACGTATAATGAGCTGATGATGATGATGAACTTACTAAATAATTATTATCACACTAGGTCATTAACAGTTTCTGAATAACAATAATCCAGTATCGAATCAATTATCCAGAGTCTTTTTCATTGAACCGAGCTAAGCTAGAGCCGAGACTGACCATCCCCACTTGCGCAGATAGCCGAGCAGTGGTTCAATGAGGATACTCGGATGATGTAGTTGTTGACGTAACTTATTCTTACAGTTTGTCACGTCAGATTAAAATAATCATTATACGCCCACAGCAGTGATTGATTCTAGCTTGTTCTTTTAATGTCATGCAGTTAAGAAATGTCTAGTGTAACTAAGCAGGTAAACACTGGTTTATCTGCTTAGTTACACTTGACATTTTGAGTGTTCAGATATTATTTGTGTGTATAGAAGTTATTGACAAGCACTTGCTCAGATATTAATGAAGCGGTTGTTGTTTAGATATTAATGGCAACTTGTAATGTATAGAAGTTGTTGATATTTTAAACTATTCAGATGTATTTGGTCACCTTGTCTGCTCATATATATGTGATGGCGACTGTACATAGTAAAATATTATGTACAAATATCGAATTATTCATAACACACTGCATAAACAATAAATTATTAAAGGAGAAAAGAGTATAATATTACACTAAAAGCAAAATATTAAGACTCAAATATGTAATATCAAAGATCAGTTAGCATAAATCACATTACAGCCGTAACGTCTATCTGTTTCAAAGCAATAGAGTAAGTTTGTTAAATTTGTGGAAGTTCATCGACAGGGGATGGAGGTGAGGTGGGGTGTGGTGGGCGTAGCACGAGCCGAGGCCGGGGTCCCTGCTGTCGTTGACTTAGCTCGAGGACACCTGCTCCAAGGTCGCAAAGCCTAAACACTGGCCGCAGTTATAACCTCGACCTTGAGATCGCTTATCACAGCTAAAATTATTTGACAATATCGCTGTAATTTCATTCACACAATTTGTACATGATTTTAAATATTGTATAGTTGAGTATTAATAACAAAATAAACTGGTAACGTTCATTTTATTTTAAGAGGCTATATTATAATTGCTGTGCCCTTGTAGTTTATGCTCTGAATTCTACGTACATAGGTTACTTCCTGTTATCTGTTTTCAGGCACAATCACTTATCATAAACAGGAAGTCCTTAACGTTTAATAAAATTCAATTCAAAGAAGCAAAGTTTTATGTCTTTAAACATGTCAGCTATAATAAATTAAGCAAACAAGTTTGGTTCTACGTTGAAACTTATGTACTTTAAATTACAATTATTTCAAAATGTGTCAGTTTTTTTAGTTAAACTATTTAACAAAAACATATTTAAAAACATATCATAAACATCGAACCGGTGGAAGAGTCATTAGATTTAATAAAAAAAATATATACTGTTTTGACGATTCAAAAGTATCTGTAAAGATTTATTTGAATAAAGCATTTTTCAATTTCATTTCAATTATTTAACTATATTTCCTACCAGGAAGTTTTGGAAACATTTATCTTAATACCAACAGTCGAATGACCCGTATGTTCAAATAAGGGCCATGGCTGAGTAAACTGTACAATTTATTTCCAAAAAAGTAGTAAATTAGGAATAGCAAAACATTAACGGTACCATTATTCCTTTATCGTCACTTGTTTCGATGGCGCACGGTCACTTTAGGGAGAATTTTCTTTAAAAATTGTTTGTTAATCATTAAACATTTTTACATTAACAAAGCTTGAGGAAAAAAACATCAATATTTCGGCAAAAAATTAAAAAACCTTAATCTCAAATTTAATCCCCCGAATCAGTGTAAATGTTCTACAATATACATACCTATTTAAATTTAATATTAAATTAGTCATTAAAAGTCACGAAACATAAAACAGAAATAATTTGGATTTTATTAACTGGCACTATCGTATTTCTAAATACTTTATTTTAAAGTAATGAAAGACGCATCTTCTCGAAAATTATCGAATAGAGAATCGACTAGATGAAAAATCACTATGTTATGGTTTAGAGTTCAAAGTATTAATTTTATTTAGATAATAGAGATTTACTTGTATTTTTTTTATTGAGTACTTAAAGAAAACTAATTCATAACAGAATCGGTATTGTATTCAGCAAGAAAACTATTTCCACCATTTTGCCAAGGCTCTCGAACAAACACACCAAATGGTAAGTAATTATTACTATGCAGTTTTAAATGTAAGTTGCTATAGTAATCATCCATTGACATTCACATATCACCATCTTGCCCCAAACTAAGCTTTTATCTTGTAATAGGGGTGCTAAACAACTAATAAATAAATATTTTTGTATACATACTTCAAATTTATAGGTAACACCTATATCAACAGTTGAATGTTCATGCACACAAATGTTTGTACTGCCCAGGTGTACTGCAAGGGTTCCCTTGCTGTAAAATTCCTGCTCATAGCACTCCTCGCCGAAGTCACACTAGTATTGAAGAAATCAAAGTCAACCAATTAAATGCTATTTTTGACTTTGATCTCTTCAATACTAGTGTGACTTCGGCGAGGAGTGCTATAAGCAGGAATTTTTTGAAAGTACCCAAATTTGAGTAATTTCTTGTGTTGATTTTGTGTTGGCTTATTTGTTGTATTTTAATTGTTTAGTCTTATTTAGCATTCGGGTGTTCTTTTCTATACAATCTTTATTTGTGAGGACCTATAATTGGCTACCTGTTGTTATTTGTGTATATTTTTGTGTTTCATTGCTGTTGGTCCTCCTATGAAATAAATAAATAAGTAATAGCCGAAGTCTCAACATTACACCAGATGTCTAGTCACTCGCTAATATGACATGAACATGCACTATAATATGTATGTATGTTCTCTCATTTTTATTTAAGTACTAGGCTGCATTATCCTGCCATATAACTATCGCTATTCCCTGTGACATTATTCACTCCAAGTTTTCGTCAGATATTTTCTAATTTTGCTATCCAACCCACACCCGCGACCTTCCATAGGTCATCGGTTCATCTATGCGAAGGGCGTACGTCCCACACGACAAGGGGACACTTGCAAAATGAAACAATGATTTGGCTGTAAACAAAATTTAAACATTTTGAAGGGACAACAGAACAACTTCAAACTTTTCACCGAAACCCATTGCCAAAGTTAACTTGGGAATTCAGCGGTACGTAGCTTGCCTTTAAGGAAAATACAGATTTATTGATCACCGTTAATCCGAAACCTATAACTATATCGGAGGTCATACTACGTACCTATGTTAAGTAACAACGTGACATGTCCAATTGTGCTAATCCATATTACGGTGGCCTCATATATAGAACAATGCTCAGTAAACAATGAATACATCGCGCAGGTCTTTAGACTTCAGGTTCAAGGTTAGTGTGCAATAATTCATTGTTATCAGTATCAAGTTCTCGAGAAAACAACCTGTTCGTCATAATGCTAAAACGGGACACTTATCAGTTCACGTATGAAAATATTGATCTCGTGTGCCGAAAAGGTTTTCATCTTTGATTACACAGACTTGTAGTTACCATTGTAGTGTCAGATATTTTCGCGTGAAATAAGAGTGTTATCCACTTCTGTGTTTTAGACGAAGGCACTAAAACTAGAACAATAATTGTTGCTTCTGTAATAATTGTTCAGTAGTTTTTACTGAGTTTATGAGACCTAAAAATCTAGCAGTGTGAACGGGAGTATTACATACCTTCAGATATTGAATCCCTTCAACAAAAGAATTCATTGCTATGGGCTGACATTCAGAAGAGTGAACTGGTCGTGCTGCGTACATCATATTAAAAAAAAATATGAAAGAGCAAGACTATTAACAAAAAACCAACCTAGTGGTCAGTGTTAACTATTTACTAACAGTAACACTTCCTGTAAAGTCTCTTTTGAAGTCGAAGGGACTTGCTTATTTCACCCAGGTCCCTAACACAAGCTATAATTAGCGTAATTATTGTAATAATAAGTGAGATTAAAAAGCTAAAAATAATGGTTCGGCTAAGTTAATTAATTATCAGAATGACATGTACATACATATGTATACTACATATCACAAACAACAAAATCAAAGATTTTGCGACTAAATGATGAATGCATTTCTCGAAAATGTTTGTCACATGTATATAATGCTAAACTTAACGATTCGTTCTGAATTCAATAAATTTGGAAGTAAGAAAGTCATTCTTATTTATACGTGGTTTTCTTTTAATACTGGATGGATCTTGTCATTAAAAAACTATTTTTATTCTTTGAGATAATATTGTCTTTATGTATTTGAACACATTTCACTCATTACTTATAAAGCTTTATACATGTATACTACTTCTTCATGTTAAAATATATGTGTCATTATATCCAAATCATTACACCTGGTCGAATACTTTAAATTCGTTGCATAACTTATTAAACGATTTATTTTATATATCGGTAGATATATTCATAATCAATGAGAGGACTACGGACACAATATGTTACTTGATATAAAGAAGAACTAAAGAGATGAAAAATTATTTTCAATTATATAGGTACATAAATAGCTGTTAGAAAAGCTGTCACAAGCTCTCAAATATTCGACGGAGAAAATGAAAAAATACATATGGAATTTTCTACCAAAAACTTGTTTACCATCACATTCCAGGTCAATAGCAAATTCTGGAAAATGGCTGAGGGGATGCAGTGGTGTGTTGCCCCCTCCAGGGTGGGTGGAGGGTTTACGGTGCATCGTACGAAAGGGCAACTGCAGATAACGCAGGGCCCAGACAGTCAACGTCCCGATGCACTCCCGGACCGCGACCCCCCGCACCCCGTGCGCATCCCGCTCGCGCACCGTGCCCTAGGGTTGCACCCGTCATTACATACAGTTATAGTTTCACAAAGCATAAGGAGCAGTAACGGAAAATGAAAATATAGTACAAGTGAAGTATTTAAAGCCTACAAGATATAACAAAATACTGCAGCAGCCATTATAAAATATTTAGATCTTCATTACACAGATTAACGCAGAAGAAGAAAACCGATAATTCCAACAAAAAAAAAAAAATGCCGGTACAACAACATTAGGTTTTCTTTGCGAAAAAGATAAAGCATTTATTTACACGGACTTACTCTACCGACCCTCATCGTCATCATTATCATGTTAAACGGCCCCAACTAGGAGCACGTGCCTTCCCGTAAAGGGTGTTTGTATAGCACTTAGTTGGCCCAGTGCAGATTGGCCGACCTCACGCAGAGCCTTTGAATCTCTTCGCAGCGAACGCAGGTTCCTTCACGATGTTTTCCTTCACCACCAAGAGCGTCGGATAACTTACATATAATTCCGAAAATTCGTAAACACAATGGTACGTGACGAGATTTGACCTGCGCCCTCCAGATTGGAAGGCAACAGTCTACACCATTGAGCCACCGACGTTTACTGCAATTAATTTTACATATCAGTAAGCTTATAGCTTTGCCATTGCACTACCGTCGTGGAAGTAATGCGATCATTTACTAATAATAATAATAAATTATTTATTTGCCAGAATATGGTAAAAATAAGATCGTACACAATTAAAATCTAACATATTCTATCGATAACACGACGCGCAAATTTTGAGATTACATTTTTACAAACACTTATTTTAAAAATAAAGTTATTACAACTTAACAATTACATTTCATTGCATGCAAAATACCTCATCATCATCATCATGTCAATATAATTTTATTTTCCATTTAGTAAAACATGTCAAAAACTAATTAATCAATTACATTTCAGCATAACATTCAAAATACGTAAGTTAATTCTAATAATACTCAAATAAAATTGGTCTTTGTTTACATAATATTCATGTCAAATAAAAGAAAAAACAACGTTTAGTTCATGATCTAAATTAAGCAAAGAAACAGCCAAGCCTTACATATTTACAGATATGTAGAATTTGTTGAAGTTAGGGTCGGTAGAGGCTGCCGTGTAGATACAGCTGCTTGGCTCTACATAAGATCTGATATCTTTTTCACAGAGAAAAACTTTTGTAGTCGTCTTGGCAACATTTTACATGAAATGCTTTAATTCGGATTTCAGTTCTTTTACTAGACTGCCGAAGGGGGGGGGGTTATGATTTTCAAGCGTAAGTATTAGATTTCTATGTTCCCTGTTGCAGCCCTCAGACTAAGGAATATGGTTTATGGTCCAGAGTTGAGTTTTCACATATGAGATATTATTAGAATTGTCTTTATAGCACGAGTGTCACTGGGTACATAAAAGTATAAACATTCAAAATGGCGGATTTCAAACGGCATTTAGTAAGTTTGATATTTTTAAAATATTGTCATTTGTTTGTCTCCCGCCTGCAATACCATGAAAAGTATATGTTTGCACTATATGGTAAAGCTTTTTTTTTCATTTTCATAGTACATTTTTAACACTCGGGTATTTTGTTAATTTTTTATTGTAATTTGCAAGGTACTCTTTATCAATCAATCAGCCCACCATCGTCCACTGCTGAATATAGGCCTCCCCCAATGAGCGCCAACCATCTTGGTCCTGAGCATACTGCATCCAACTTCCACCAGCCACCCTCCTTAAATCGTCGGTCCAACGGGCAGCCGGACGTCCCACGCTGCGTCTGCCTAAGCGAGGTCACCACTCCAACACGTTTCGGCTCCATCGACCATCTGAACGTCTGGAGACATGACCGGCCCACTTCTACTTCAGCGTGCTTATTCTCCGACCAATAACCTTGCTTCTCCGGCGGATATCCTCATTACGAATTTTATCCGCCAATGAGATCCCGAGCATTGCCCTCTCCATTACACGCTAAGCGACTTTTGTGAACCAGCCCTACGGTGAATGTCCAAGTTTCAGCTCCATATGTCATCACCGGAAGAACGCACTGGTTGAATACCCTCGCCTTCAAAGATTGCGGGATCGAAGACTCAAAAATATAACGCAGCTTCCCATATGCTGCCCAGCCCAACCGACCCTTCTGTGGGCTTCCTTACCGAAGTTGTTTCGGCCCAGTTGTATGATTTGGCCAAGATACACGTATTCTTTCACAACAACAACATACAACTATAAAGACAAGGTAGTCTTTATAGTGTTTATTTTCTTCTTAGGTACTTATTAATATGTTTTTTAGTTGGATGACTGTTAACAGTCCCGTGTAAACTTTCATGTCTTAATTTATAAAACTAGTGAAACATGCAATGTTAACATAAACAATTATACCTTTTAAAACCATGCCATGCCATGGGATGGGGCCATGGCATGGCATGGTTATAAAAGGTAGGATAGGTTATGTCAACATTGTTAACGTAGTAAAAAAAAATACAAAAAAACTGGAATCGGTAGACTGAAACTGGAAGACTGGAGCCTAAACTAGGATGTTCCTATGTTACGCACTTCAATTTTTAACTACCTTCGTTGTCTATTTGTTTGAGAGGTGGGCTTTGACGGCTTAGTAAACCGGGGATCGTGAGTATGAATCCCGCGAGTAAACTGCATAGTGAAAGTCACTTTGTGCGATCTTTCCCAGTTTGGCCACAACATGATTGTGTGCTGTCTTTGGCTGGTAACAAACTGTTTTGCGACATGACTTTGAAAGAGAAAGAAAGAAAAACTATTTATTGACCTTTACAATAAAAAATACACAATCGAGAAAAAATATTACATATTATTACGCACTTATTTCTTTTAAATAAAACTATAAACAATAAAAAAGGTCAAAGGGTTCCGCCTCAGCTTAAGCCATTGCGACGCTATAAATAAAGCGTCACAATAGCGCCGATATTCTGACTTTGGCAAGAGTCCTTCTCATATTACATTACAACTACACGTCTTCTTTCACAGTATCATCATCATCAGCTCATTTAACGTTCCCACCAAGGGGCACCAGCCTACCCGCAAAGGATGTAACCCTTATTCGTCCACGGAGGCCCAGTGTGGGTTAGACGACTTCACGCACAACCTTTAAATATCTTCGCAGGCGTGCGTAGGTTCCCTACATTGGAGAAATCATCTAAAATATGGAGTTTTGATCAATAAATCTATAGTTCAATGTAAACATTCATCAACAATATTAATTTAGGCAGTTCGTCAACGATTTCACAACATATCCCAATTCAATTTAAACATAGTAATAATATTTACCGTAAGGATATAAGATTTTGGTACAGAAATGCCGAACGTTTAGGTATACAAATAAAAATAAAGTCACGTTTGTTCCAACATTAAGATGTTATATAATTAAACTTCACCGAATCTTTTTAAATAACCTTAAATTATTCAAATAGTTAATCATCACTTAAATTCCTTTTACTTCAATAACATTAAATTTTTATAACAAATATTAAACCCCTGTCTTACTTAACCCAATAAGGGAATTGGTTTCTAAAGATATATTAATAAACCTTCATACCATCTACGAGCATCCCGATACTTAAAAATCAAATAATTTTAATTCAAAACATATATAACTGTCATACAAACTTAAAATCCGCTTTCCCCCTTTAGCAGTAGAGTTCCGTAAAACGTCTCTTTGCGTATGTTTGCGTAATTTTATAAAATTTGTGATTGTAATTGTAAATTTGGTGCACCAAATAAACATTCTCATTCTATGTTTAAATATATATTACAAAAAAAACACGCTCGATACTGGTAGGTAGTTAAATATCCATTTTACCTTTTCGTTTGTACCCCTTTTTTAGCACAAAATTATCATTAATATTATTTATAGTAGATAATAATAAATTAGAAAGTAGATTAATAAATTAGTAGTAGTATCATGCTCTGCTTGTGCTTATGTACCGAGTTCACTCTCTGTAGAGTTTTATTTTTGATGGAATCCTAATTTGTTTTGAAATTATCGATATTTGGTATACTATTAGAGTCAACCCTAGGCCTGGTTCTTCGGTACCCGTATCCGGCGCTCCGCCACACACTACGGGTTTGACTTCGCTCCTACCAGCCAGTCTCGCTGTTGCTGATTCGTTGAACTAATGAAACCGATTACCCAGTCGCATACTTGAGACAATGAAATGCTGGATAGCTTTTTTTATTTCATTTAGCTTCGTGACACAATTAACGTTAGGGAGATTGCTCGATAAATTTAGAGCTTTAATGTCTCGGTTTATAAATATTGTCTCATGTACTTATTGTTTTAGAGTGTGTTATGTATTATTAAATTATTTTATAACACCTTTTAATTTTGTGACCTGGTGTTGTTAACATGTACATAATATAAATAAAATATTAATAAAGCATCATAAATAAATAAACAATACATGCATCAAAGTAAGGAACAGCATTTTACACTTCAAATAATGTGCTAAATACTTTGTTGTACAAAGAGTCCTTCATTTGATTAAAAGTTAACACAATATAAATATTGAGTGTGTTTACATTCAATGAAACAAGATTGCGCAATTACTGTTATAATAAATAAAAAAAACAATATCACTGGTAAAATTAATTGCACTATTGTTAAAGGACCATTGGCTACATTTGTAGACTTTTACGCTATTATAAATACTACAATGCGCTTTAAATAGTGCATTGTGAACAGCATTGCTTGATACTGTCATTCAGTGCTAGGTAAATAATTATATTTATATATGTTATCTTTACCAGGCTATGTTGCGTTTATAAACACATACAATTTAAATACAAACGAAAATGATCCTTTCCTACACTAAAATTATTACAAAAGCGTTTTATGAAAGTTAAGTATGCATCGTCATTTACCATCAGATGAGGTGATGATAAATCCTCAACTGATAGTTATACAAACACTAAATTTACTACTCATATGAGTAAATGTGATGATAGTCTAGTCTTTTTATCGTTTTTAATAAGACTATACATAATTTCTCAAAAAAGACTTGATTTGAATATCAACTTAGACTTATTGAATAGAAATTAGTCCGTTCGCGTACCTATACGAATAGCCAACGAATAAGTGAAAGTAGACTAAATTACTTTACAGGACCATTTTTACCATTATAAGACTTAAACGACTGTAGTCTTTTTAACAACTGTTATTTTTCTTATCTTTTTTACTAGATTAGTCATTTGGCCGCCATCTCACCTGATGTTAAGCGATAATGCGGCCGAAGTTGTTAAAAATAATTTAATGAGATAATTATTTTTGTCTCTGCAAACAACATCAAGTCAAATTTAAAAAATTGATTCAGTATGAGTTTCTGTACTTGTTTGGGTATTATTCGTAAAGCGTATTATTTATAAATAGGCTTGCTTTCATCTCGAACTTTCAAGTACTTTCATGAGTATTCAAAAGCGAGATATAAGTAATAAGTAAGAGTCTTCAACTTCGGTCTTGGGTGTGACGCTTCCAAAGACATATTAAACCTTTGCCTAGAGCTACACAAAGTTTAATTAGTAGTCACATTGTTATATTATCTCCCTCGAAATCAGAAGCGTATGTGTGAATTAGTCGATCCTGACTATGACTTACCTAGTGTAGTATTTTTGTGCGTTTTTCTCATAGATTTAGAATTGGCGCGCTAATCTGTGGTTTTTCTATTACTTAAGCAAAAAGTATCAGACCTGAATCGTTGCATAAACCAAATGGTTTCATAAAAATTGTGATAAAATCTAACGTGTCTATAATCAAACTGCTTTTGACACACAGTATAACGAGCTTTAATAAATATTGTGCCTTATGCAACTCTGTATGATCGACCGTTCGTTTTTATTTTCCTGAAGCACATTACTAAATTTCTAGGCATCATCAATTTTAAGACTGATAAATCGAAAAGATAGTTATTATCGAGTTAAAGGTTGATTTGATGATGATTTGAGTTAATTTATACGAATAAAAGAGACGTGTAAGAAGTTATGGTTTTAGGTGATTTAAAAGAAGCATACATACCAATATTTTTGTAACAACCCAGAACTATTTCTTTATATTATAAAACTAAATATATATTTATGTTTTTAGATTTCCTCAAAAGGAAAACATTTAGCAGAAAATGGGTACGAGGATCAAACATAAAGTCCTTAGAAAATCAAACACTGATAACTATCCATCCTATAGAACCACTGAGAAAAGCACTTTGCCCACTCATCTTTAGGGATCTCTCCGACGGCCTTCTGAAACGTAGCCTTCTGAAGATTTTCTTTTATTTTTCAGAATAAATAAAATCGCAAGTTGCGACGTAATGGATCGTTAGCCTGACGGTGTGCGACGAAGAATTGTCGTGGTCAAGGACTATTTTGTCAGACACTATCATACGCCGTACAACATTGATGTTATCTTCAGTCATCGCCGTAGAAGGCCGTCCCTCACACACATCATCGGTCAGATTAGTGCAACCACGTCTAAACTCATCAAACTAGTTATAAACAGTGGCACGAGACGGGGCTTCACCGTGAAAGGCTAATCGTAATCTATCATAACTTTCTTATATAGAAGACATCGAAAGTCATAAAAACTCATCGAATGAAAAAATCTCGTGTTAAGTTCATGATAACGTTAAACGGACTATTTCAATTTTATGATGAAACCGTAAAACAAATGACACGCGCTTAAATTATGTAATACTCAATATTATAGGTTAAAGGTCCAATTTCAAAATATTAACAATGTTTTTATTGTGGAAACTTTATTGTTCTGTGTATTTTTACTTTGTGTGATTTATATTAACTAAACTTATGTATGTTTCTTTTGAAAATAATAATTATACTGCTTTCAAGAGCTAGTTCTGCATATTTTCAGTATAACCCTCGTAGCACCGCTCTCTCACTGCATCTAACCTTTTATACGATCGAACTCTACGGTGATGCTCTCTCTGCTTCAATCCCCTTGCCAAGCGTGTAGATTCAGGTATACTTTTAAAGTAAAATATAACCGGTATAACATAAAGGACTCAATGCCTACCGTCTCTTATATTTTAACAGTTTATAATTTTTTCAAAAAGTATTAGACAAAAGCATTGGTGAGGGAAGATACAACACAAAATGTTCGAGTAACAAACGGACAGACAGAGTAACTTTTGTGTTTATAATATTACTATGTTTTTTACGGTACTGTAGAATACGTCTTTTTTTACAGGCGGATTTTCGAAAAAAAATATGCAAGATTTTTGCTAGTGTGAGAAATAGTCCGCATGTCAATTTTTACCTTTCTACCTTGAAAGAGCGGACAAACTTCTACCCCCATTTTAGGGAAGTGTGGGGTTAAAATTGGACAAAAATTTTTAACAGAGTTAGGTCATGAGACTACAGTTATGAGATGACAAATCCAGTGACATAAGAAACTTCCAAGTTTCTAAAGGAATTCACAGCCTCCTATGTTCAATCTTTCTGTGTGGTCGTTCAAGTTAAGCATATCTCGAAATTCCGTACAAATCCGTGGTGAGTTCCGCTACAAAAGCAAATATTATAATCAACTTATACAATGACTTGATTTTTCGCATCCAGTACACGGGAATCATGTGAATTGATAACGGGCAGGGGTGCGGGGAGGCGTACGCGCGGAGGCTGCGCGGCGCGTGTCAAGGCCGCGTCCTCGACCGTGACCCCCGCACCCCCCGCACCGCCGCGTCCCTCCGCACCCCGCTAATGGTACCGACACCAAACTTACGGCGTAATACACAGCCGGTATTCGGATACCACACCGAACAAACCAATCGCTTTGTTACTTACTGGTATACTTTAGCTGAAATTAAATTAGTTGAGTTAATTATAATCTAACTGAAAACCTGATTAAGGATGTCAAAGTCGAAAACCAATTGATTTTAGTTGAGCTTAAAATAAGCACAACTTGTCTACGTGCTCAATGTCACGTAACCTTATCACCCGCTATAATAGTTATGATTTTAGTTTAGCTTTGTTCGAGGCTGAAGCATTACTAAGACAGGTAAAATTAGTGGAAAAGTACCTGCACTGGTAAAATTTGTGGAAAAGTACCGGCACTGCGGTGGTACCTACCTAGATGATTTATATTATTGCTAATATGTAATGTCCTGTTAATGTAATATGATATTGTTTGTCTCCTAAATATAATACTTGCTGCGAACCATAACTTGGCCGAGCAGCTAACACCATGCGTCAATTCCCTTACTTACTTACATACTTGTGTCCCAAAAATATGATTTCTTAGACTCTTTAAATCCCACTTATCTACAGTATGTAAACTCACTTATTACTTCATATTATGAAGGATGGCTCGCTATATATACGAACTAAATAGCTCATTTTAAGTAGAGCTTCCCTGGATACAGCTAATCCAATAAAATCTGCTTCATCCCAAAAAATTCTACATTTCAATTAAGTAGTTTAAAAAATATAAAGTGAGTTAAGATAATATTTTTACAATTAGTGACACAGAAAAATAATAACTTATATTATATTAAACATAAATGACTCGATCGAAAAGCTGTCATTGTCGAGTTGTTTCCTACACAGCACAGGACGCACAGAATTTGTGTTTAACTATGCCTGCCAAACATGAGATAGATATTGTGATCAAGTAACTCTTCTTGTAATACTCATATTAATTAAGTTATTATCGCACAAAAATCTGTGAGTCGAGTGACGAATATTTCTGTCCGCTTGCCAATGTCAAGAGCAGATAATGTGGATAAGGGACCCTGATTTATTTATTTATACCCAACGTTATTTCCGTTCCGTTTGGTTCGAAATTTTAAATAACACTGCGTTTCCCGTGTAATTAAATGCTAATAACAATTACGTTTGTTACAAAACTCAGTAATCAGCTTTAGAATTATAATAAACTCCGGATACCTGTGAATTGTTGAAATCATCTTGTAAAAGTTATGTCTTTCTTAACTACCGATGTTATAAATCATCATCATCATCAGCTCATTAAACGTCCCCACCGAGAGCACGAGCCTACCCGTATAGGGTGATTAGGCCTTAGTCGTCCACGCGGGCCCAGAGCGGATTGGACGACTTCACACACAACCTTCGAATCTCTTCGCAGGCGTGCATGAAGGTTTCCTCACGATGTTTTCCTTCACCGTAAGAGCGTCGGATAACGTACATATATTTTTCGAAAATTCGAAAATACATTGGTACGTGTCGGGATTTGAACCTCAGCCCTCCCGGTAGGAAGGCGACAGTCCACACCACTGAGCCACCGACGCTCTAATTTTTTAATGTTATATATTCCCTTCATTTATTTAATAAATGAAGGGTGCCGTTTCAGCTAGTATCATACATAATACTTGGTATCTGTGATAATGAATAATAATAACTACTACAGATTTATTATCAGAAGATATAAGTTTAACGTTTATGACGTATTGAATATAAACAAGCGCGAGTCGGACATGCACGTGGAGGGTTCCGCAGCAGCAAGTAACATGAAATGAAATTATTTTTATTAACTTAGGCACCTACTAAACCTTAAATATGAAAAAAATGTGGTTCACCGTTTATGACGCAAAAAAACCACATACCAGAAATCGTTCAAACTAAGTTTCGTTGCTAACAACGCATAATTTTATGGTCATGCCGGAACCCCTAAAAACCCCTAAAAAAATTCTGACTATCCTATCGTTGAAACCAAATTTAATTGTTAGTTGTCATGGTTATGTGCATCATATATATTGTTTTAATTTTATCAATCCCGTATTTAGAACATAGGGGAGACACTTTATCACTTTTAAAGTGTCTCTCGCGCAAACTATTAAATTTATAAAAACATGATGTTAGAAACCTCAATACCAATGATTCCTCACACGTGGGTGTTTAATAAAAAAATTTAGTGGAAGTCCTAGACGAAGGATGTTCGGAATATAACTGAAATAGGCATCCTTTTTTCGGCTTTGGACCATCAAAAATAAACTTCTTCGAAATATTAATCAGAGATGTCGCTCAAGATTTACATTTATGACAGCGATGAAATTAAAATTAAGTAACTCGTGATGAAACCCTTTTCTATTATATCAAGGATAAGAAACCTTATAATGTATAAAACTAATCCCCCAAGTAACTTTTACAGGCGGCATCAATAATGTTACAAAGATTCAATAGCTTAAGTATATAAAAATTACAAGTTTAATTCCCCTTTTACTACAATTTTACTGCCTCATGATACTGATCAATTCACAACTATAAGTTAATACTTGTAACAAAAAAAACTATTAAAAATCAATTACTGTCACCAATAATGTATCGCCTATAATTTATTGTTTTATGTTGCCTGTAATATGTTGTAATTTTAAATTATTGCCAAAATACATCTACAGATTATCCTAGCTATTGCCAAATTGACTTATGAAACGATCACCCTTGTTAAGTACATCAATATATCATTCCCTATAAATAGACTAATAAACAGCTCCTTTCCAATATACAGTTTTTATAATTAGTAAGTGGAATTGGAAACAGGCCCTCGGAGGCCGTACACGTGCCTAGCGGGCGCACGGTGAAGGTCGCCCCGGAGCGATCCACCCTGAAATACAGACCTCGGTTGATGACCCCGAAGAAATCTTCCAGGGCACCTGACCTTGACCTTTACACGCGCACGCGCTCTTCCCTTTACCCAGTACCCTGACCCCGTTACAGAAACTGTTTATATAGCCAGCTCGTATTTACCACAGCCTACATAATATATTACTGAACAATGCCGCCCTTTCAAGTTCATGTTTCAATAAACATATTGTATTGCCACTTTGTTAGTATATGTGTATCACAATTTGTATTATATTCCAATAACAAGAAAGCATTTAGAGTCATATATTGCAAAAAAATTGCATAATATGATTGTGTTAAATGATTACCTCCATAAGTAAGTTTTTATACTATATTGTAGGGAACAGAAAATAATTTCCTTAATTTTTTCGTCTGTTATTTACTTTCATCATCATAAGTCACCACCGAGGGGCACGAGCCTACCCGTAAAGCGTGTATAGGCCTTAGTCGTCCACGCGGGCCCAGTGCGGATTGGCAGACTTCACGCACACAAAACCTTTGAATTTCTTTGTAGACGTGCGCAGGTTCCCTCACGATGTTTTCCTTCACCGTAAGCGTCGGATAAACGTACACATAATTTCGAAAATTCGAAAACACATTGGTACATGTCGGGATTTGAACCTGCACCCTCCAGATCAGAAGGTATCAGTCTCCACCAATGAGTGGGGACTGTAACCTTCCACTTTATTTACATAAATACCTACCTACGACAGTAGATATACATTATAAAATATCTTTGCTACGGAAATTTATAACTTTATGTTACCTAACTTACCTACATCACCTACATAACGGATCAGCAAAGTCAAGTGATAAAGGGCCGGCCACGTAGATATGTCGCTGGACTGATACCCGCTGGAGCAGACATGTTCTGGAGTGGAGTGGAGTAGCGTCGGACACCTTGAGGCCCGATGGGCCGATGACTTGCGAAAGGTCGCTTGTGGGAACTGATCGAGGAAAGCTGAAGATCGCTATATCAGGCGCACAATAGATTTTTTTATGTTACAAATTGGTACGCCTCACCATGACAGAGCGGCATTGAACGAGGCCAACAACTGATAGACCCATCAATGCTGCACTGCGCCCGTCACCCGAGACATCAGATTGAGTCTCTTATACCCGGAAATTTCACTAGCTATACCTATATGAATTACGATAGCTTGGAGAAACAAAAAAGTAGTGGTACGATACCCTAAATTTTCACAAACCGCTTGAGCAATCTTTACGATGTGCCTCCCTAAGGATGCATACTAGTATTATTTCACAAGTGGATTTAAGAACTATTTTTGATACTTTTGATGTATACCTACACCTGATATACACATATACGTTTCATGAAATGGTACATACTAATGGTACATAAGAAACATATACAATTGATAAATATGTAGGTATATACGCGTTATTTGAAGAAGGTATAAGCGTAAAGCTTTTTATTATAGGTATTTTTGTCCGTAGTATTTATTTATTCTACTGATTATAAAATACTAAACTGAATTATTTATATACCGATCACTTTATAAGATAAAAATAATATATCAATTAAAGGTCTTCATTTGTAATAATATAGTCTTAATTAATTTTATCATTTAAAATACATTAAGATATAATCCTTTTTGGAAATAAAGCCATTAAGTTCAGTTTCAATCAGGTTTAAACTAATGTTTATTGTGGTATCGTGGGATCTAGCTTTACATAATATAGTGATGGTGCCATGCAATTTACATTTTTTTATAAAGTAGACGTTATGTGTAAATTAAATTTTCCTTCTCGTCAGATAATACTGACTTACCTTGACCTTATGGTTAATCCGATTCATACGAACACATATTTTTTCAATATAAATACATACACTTAAATAAGTGGAGTGCACACACGTTTTGTGGGCCAAACTACAGGATGTTCTCTGTCCAGTGTCCGATAGATACAATACTAGCGAAATTTCGCTGTTAGAAGTTGGATGAGAAAAAGGTAGACCAAGATATCAAAATCGGGCGTGGGGTGATGTATCTCCAGAGATTGGCTATATGTTTAAGATGAAATAGGAATGACGTCCCTAATAAAGAAAGAAAGAAAGAAAAAAATATATTTGGACATGAAAAAAGGTAGACCAAGATATCAAAATCGGGCGTGGGAAATCTATCTCCAGGGAATGGCGATATGTTTAAGGTAAAATAGGAATGACGTCCCTAATAAAGAAAGAAAGAAAAAAAAAATATTTGGTGATGAGAAAAAGGTAAACCAAGATATCAAAATCGGGCGTGGGGTGATCTATCTCCAGAAAATGGCGATATGTTTAAGATAAAATAGTAATGACGTCCCTGATAAAGAAAAAAAGAAAATAAATTATTTGGTCCAATTGAAATTATAACATCATCAGCTCATTAAACGTCCCCACCGAGGGGCACGAGCCTACCCGTATAGGGAGATTAGGCCTTAGTCTCAGTGCGGATTGGACGACTTCACACACAAACTTCGAATCTCTTCGCAGGCGTGCATGAAGGTTTCCTCACGATTCCTCCTACACCGTAAGAGCGTCGGATAACGTACATATATTTTGGAAAATTCGAAATCACATTGGTACGTGTCGGGATTTGAACCTCAGCCCTCCTGGTAGGAAAGCGACAGTCCACACCATTGAGCCACCGACGCTCTATATTATGAGAGTTTAATAGGTGGTAGACTCGATGTTGAGTCGTCTAGGTAGCTACGGCAGTGCCAGATAGCGTCCCGTGAAATAGGAGTCTTTTCTAATTCTGTGTTTCGGGGTGAGGCAGTGGCGGGCTCTCCATATATGCAAATAAGCAGTGCATACCCTGTGCGTCCAGACAACCCAGAAATTCGCCAATATATTAAATGATTCCCACTTTTTCGCCCATTTTCCCCTACAGATTTAAAACCATAGCCAATCTGCTGTCATCAATAGCACTCAATTTGTCAAAAATATAAATCATTATTGTTTTTGCGATTAATTTTACTCACTTTGCATACCCTACTCATAACCTCTATGCACGCTTCTGGGCTGAGGGCACTGTAGCTAGTATAATTACTATGCATAAGACACCAAACATTTGTGATGATGGAAAATAAGGACTAGCTATTGTTATTTATTTTCTTCAACACTACATGTGTCATGGTTAGGCGTAACCTAACACTAGGTGGGCGCAATGACCGTCCCGTTTACAGATGACATAAAAAAATGGCCAAGCACGAGTCAGACTCTTCCGCAGCAGCAAGTTACATAAAATAAAAAAACTTACTTAGACACCTACAACAGCTTTATTATGAGAATAAAGTGGTTCACCGTTTATGAAGATTAATAAAAAAAACTACAGACCAGAAATTGTTGAAACTTAATTTCGTTGTTAGATTTTATGGTAATGTACATCATATATTTGTGGGAGGTTGAGGTATATTTTTTCAAAAATGATATTAGAAACCTCGACATAATGTTTCAAGACCTGTACAGTGATACCCCACATGTAAGGGTATGATGAAAAAAAAATTTTTTTAAGAGATACGTCTCTTCAATCTATCGCAGTCCAATGCCAGACATAGATCTTCCCCATTGCGCCAGATATCCCGGTCCTCCGCTTTCCTCATCCAGCTTCCACCAGCGACCTTTCGCAAGTCGTCGGTCCATCGAGCCGGAGGGCATCCTACGCTTGCCACGACGCGGTCTCCACTCCAGAACTCGTCTGCTCCAACGGTCTTCGGTTCTGCAATATACTTGACCAGCCCACTGCCACTTCAACCTGCTGATCCGGTGGGCTATATAAGTAACTTTAGTTCTCTTACGGATGAAATCATTTATGATCTTATCAACCTTATATCTATCAGCTCAACTACCACTCAAACTGTTCTGATATCAAAAAATTGACGTCCATATGGTTTACACGTCAATGGTAAAGGGCCGACCAGACAGGCAGGAGCGTGCCTATTACGTATATCACCATTGCACCCGTGCGACGCGGGGGCGGGTCGCTAGTAATAAATTTATTAAGTTTTGCACTTTAAATAACAGGCATAATCTCAAATTTTTCTCTGTCACAAACAAAAAATATTGGGGATGGATTGAAACATAAAATGCTTGAGTTTTTAAGATTTTATATTTCAGGTTTATCTGACAATACTATTAGTAGCTCCTAAGTTGCAGCTCCTTTAAAAATAAGGATGAAAATTATCAATTGCATTCTGCATAGGAATCAAATAACGATTGTAATTTTAACAATTTATTGCTTCACAAAGAACCAAACTAAGAGTATTCATTTCAAATGAACTAGATAAACTTACACGTAAAATACGAGAGAATGACAAGCCTGAAACTGAATCTGATGGATTCCTGGAACACTCGCACTTAAAAAAAAAATTTAATCATTGTGGGTGTTTTTCTTTCCGATCTATAAAACCAATGTTATTCCATTAGCGTATATAATATTATGTTTTATGTAAATATGTATTCATTTTACATAAAACATTAAAGAGCAAATATGGCAACACATACAGCAATGGAGCTATGGAGCCAACATTACAGCTAGAGGCTCAGAATAATAACTTTATTTATTATTATAATATGGCTAGAGGTACCAAAAATAACTGTGAGCGCATTGTATGTTCGTCTGCGTGAGGCCAAATAAATTTTTTTTTCTAAATTAAAACAGAGAAAAGTTCAGAGATATTCAAATTTTCAAGTTCAATTAATAAATATATATATAACTATCGGCACAAATGAATAGATTTTCTATTGTCTTTTCTAATTCTCAAGCAGACGGAGCTGTATTTTTATATATCCTGTATAACAGAACTTGAACCAGGCATACTCGTATAGCCAATAAATTGTTTCTTACAACCTTAACAAGACGATGCCATATACAAATGACCAAAAATACAACAAACCTGAACAAGTTTTTCTTTACATCATGTAAAATATATGTACATAGCACAAGTAAGTAACAAAAATACACAATACAGTTAAATATATACGAATATGGACCCAATTATCATACCATACTGTCATTAATATTAAATATTTTCTAACATTTCAAGTTAAACGCTGAAACGTAAGTATGTTATTAACAACGAAAGCATTTTTGCCGGTTTTGTGTTGATTTCAGCGGCGGCGAGTGTTGTGCAAGTACATCGCTGGAGGTGGGCGGGTGAGCGCAGGCGGTGCTGCAGGGGAGCGTTAACCCTTTCTGCAGTTCATTCGCCGTCTGGCCTCACCCCAGTGAGCCACCCACTCGCCCCTAGCCGACGACCCGTGCGCCGAGTGCACGGCTGCCATACTGCAACTCAACACTTTTTACCCACTGCTACTATCAAGGTTGAAGGTCTGACCGGGGAGGGCTTCGATCTGCACAACGACCTGCCAAGTATCGGCCTAACTAATTAAAAAATCATATTCTACACAACAACAATTCCAAATTAATACCTTTTTTACTCACTCACTTTTTGGATCCTCAAGTAGAAACAAGCAACTATACTACTACTACTACTACTATTTTTTACGTGGATGGTGTTTTTAGGGATTCCGTAGCCAAATGTTAAAAAACGGAACCCTTTAAATAGATTCATCTGTCTGCCTGTCTGTTCTCTTTCATCTCTTTTCTCCGAAATTATAAGACCTGTAAGTACTGTTTAAACTTCGTAAATATAAGTATGTATTCTGTAAGCTGCATTAAGGTTTTTACAAGAATGAAAGTTCTCAACAGCACGTTTTGTCGTAATTTCTTACCATGAATGACAAAATTGTGGAGTCAGCTGCTGCCGGAGGGCGTAGCCATTTCCTGAGTGACACGACCTTGCATCCTTAAACAAGAGCGCATTCCAATTTTAAGGACCTGGTGGAATACTCGTGAAACGTGAGGTTCAAATCCTGCCACGTACCACGTACGGGTATCCGACCGTCTTGCGGTGAAGGAAAACATCGTGAGGAAACCTGCGCACGCCTGCGAAGAGATTTAAAGGTTGTGTGTGAAGTTGGCCAACACGCACTGGGCCCGCGTGGATGGCTAAGGCCTACCCACCCGGCACGGGTAGGCTCGTACCCCTCGGTGGGGACGTTTAATGAGCTGATGATGATGATGACTCGTGAATCTATCACCAGTATCAACAGAAGCCAAATATCTGGATAATCAACTGAGCACACAGAAAACTTCATAACGAAAGCCAGCACAGCGCTATGGCAATGCAAGTTGCAACTGCTAGGCAGAAATTTGGGTATAAGTCCCAAAATCACTCACTAGTTGTATACCCCAGTAAACTGTCCGATCGTCACCTATGGCTCCACAGTTTGGTGGCTCCAGAGAAGCCTGAATACAGTCACGAAAGAAATAGAAAATCTACAAAGATACGCCTACGTTGTAATTACCGGCAGGCTTTGGTGACCAAAGTCATCAGACCGGATCTGATCATACTAATACAATTTATCCAGTTGGAGAACCGGCTAAGAGACCATACACAAAACATAAGCGTCGTAATGGTGGACCTCGACACCAGGATGCAGGCAATCCAAGGAAGCTAAGCCATACTATCCCTGGACAGGAAACTGTCCTGGAATCTTTTCTGCATATTCAGTTATAGTCTGAGACTGGAAACGGGGATCATCACTAGACACTACTTATTAAACAAGCATTTCCACACATTAGGTATCACAAACAGTCTTCTGTGGAGAGCGTGCATGGAGAAGGTAACAGTGGCGCATGTGTTTCTTAGGGTGCGCAGGCGTAGCTCAGATCCGCAAGGAAACCATTCGGTTCACCTGTTACTCCCTTTATCCCTCGCAGACACCGAATACAACTTGGCTTTAACTTACCTGTATGCCGAATGGCTAGACTATAAAATGAATGTAGTGACAACACTGACATTCATTACGACTCAATGCAGTTGTTCCAAAAAAATATTATAAGTAGTTTGAAGTAGGTAGCACATTTACAAGTTTTTACAATATTTCAAAAGAAGCACTTTAAAAATATGAATGTTGTGTTTACCTGTAAGTAACCATACATTAAGATTATGATGATGTATTGCAATTTAATCTTTTAAATGTAAGACGAATGTTATGTTGTTGGTGAACCTAATAAATAAATAAATCTCTCTCTGGACTATGTCGTTCCACCACCAAGTCTCCTTGTCACATTTGCGTTCGCCTTTGGACACGCCCAGCACCGCCTTCGCCACCCCCATGATGGCTGTCTGAGTCTTATCCCAGTGAGCTTGAACAGGTTCATCCTCAATGCCACTGAATTTTTCAGCAACAGCTTAGGCTCAAGCAGCCATTGCCGGATCTGACGCCGACAGCGCTCTACCCGTTTTTCTTTAAACTTTGCAGAGGTCCATGACAAGGAGACGGGGTTAGGCAGAGAGACTCTTCTCACTAGGATGACCTTGCAGTTGGTTACAAGACTGATGTGGTGTCTCCTAGCAAGTAGGAAATAAATTTGGGTCACGTGCCTCCCGCTCTTGTAGTCGCAGAGATGCTCGGATTTCTTTTTGAAATACGTGTCACGTGTACCATTGTGAGGCAAAATAGGCCGCCGAACGCGATTGGAGAATATATAACTATGCACACTCCTCACCCACAAGGCCGTTCAGATCACCACCCAAAATGATTTCTTGTGACAATATGATATCCCTCAATACTTTGCCGAGACGATTCCAAAACGATGACTTATCAGTTATCAGTGAAGCTACAACCGGCCTGCGGAGCGTAGGCACATATCAAGTGGCGCACAACCCCCTCAATAAGCACACTGATGGTAATATTCTGCAGGAACGCCACGGCCACCCTCCGTCTGAAGAATATTTCGGTTAGCTACCTTCCGCGTCCGGTTAGCGTACCAATGTTCAGTGTTACAACGCGGAACTTTTTAGAGGATCGCATCGTTAACCGTGTCCACCCTTGGTGTGGTAGCCCTTGCCCACTTGCCACAAGAGTCGGATGATGCTTCTAAGCGCCGTTTTGCGGCGGCGCCCTATCCTTGACAAAATCTTTTCTAGTTCTAACCATAGATTTGGTAAGTTTTTGCCGTCACGGGCCAGATCCTTGTCTGTTGAACAGCAGGGATACTACGGGCATCTAATGTTGGCTTATGCCCCGATGATGTTGATTAGACCTCCCTACCCCCAAGAACATTTATCATTACGCAAACTATCTTTCGTTTTCTTAACAAGGTTTTCAAAACGTAAACATGCTTGTGTAAACAGCCATATTAAAAAAATTGCGTTATTAATTATTTTAAATTTACAAATTCGGTCGGAGAATATTGATGGGCTTTTATTTTGTACAGGAAAAGAATCCCAATAAATTCTGTGCAATGTTATGATGATGAGTTGAAAATGTTGGTCTTGTCCGTAATTTACCAATATTTTTTCGAACTGTCTACTGGTTTTGGTCCCAGATGGCCTTTACAGCTTCGCCGGGCAATTGGCGAGCCGAGAGGGCTCTCAGCCTTAAAATAATTTAACAAATGATGTGCTACTTCACTACTTAAAAACTGTAAATTTTGGTAGGTGGAATTTAAATCGAACCCTGGATGGGTCGTCGAATTTTTTCATTGGTTTGATTTGCCAGATACACCTGCAGTTAAGATATAAAAAGAATAGCAATTTTATTTCATTAAGTGAACTTGTTTTCATTTATGACAACTATACGGGTAAGGAATTTCAGATACTAACTAATTACCTTAGTTGTTTATGCTCCTTGCTGTACACGCCGACTCCATTTTGTGACGTCATGCTCTTACGTCATACTATTTTGTGGTCACTGTGCTGCCACTTAACGCTTCCCATGACTTATGAGTAAAATCGTTAATACAAAGCCTAATGTAGGTATGTGAACGATGTTTTAGAACATCGGTTGTCATTAGAGTGGACTGTTGCCTTCCGATCGGGAGGGTGCAGGGTCAAATCCCACCACGTACCAATGTATTTTCGATTTTTTGGAATTAACATTAATCCGACTCTCTAACGGTGTAGGAAAACATCGTGAGGAAACCTGCACACACCTACGATGAGATTCAAAGGTTGTGCGTGAGATTGGCCATTCCCCCTTGGGCCCGCGGGGATGTCTAAGGCCTAATCATCCTTACGAGAGGCTCGTGCCCTTGGGGGAAGTTTAATGAGCTGATGATTATGAACTAGCTTTTGCCTTCGGCTTCGCTCGCGCTAAATTTGGGGTAATACAGTTCCTTTTTTCGGGTTAGTCATAGTTATACTTAAAACAATAATCTATATTATCTGCCTCAATTCTGCGGTTTCACAGAAATTGCCAACCAATTTGGGGGGTTCGGTCGGTTATGAATAAGATATATATATCTCTTATATATAGATAGATTATAAGACAGGTATTTTATAAAACAAAAATGTCGAATTAGATCCCCACTTACTTAAGAACTGCGAAAACTCTATTTACAGTTCACCACTTTTAAAGAATTGAATTCGTCTGCTGACGTGAGTAAGAGTGAGACAACATCAACACAGTGCCTCTCGTTCTCTTGAAAATAAGAATGGTTATCTATTAACTAACGATAACATATGACAGTAAAAAGCAAACTGCTGTAACCCTCTGAACCAGAAACTCGAAACTTAAACCGCATATAACGATATGTTTCGTATTGTAAGCGCTCCTTATACTTTCAATCTCCTTGAACTATTAAATCTCCTTGATAAATCTAAATTTATAAAAATAAAATCAATTACTTCTAAATAAGTCAAATAATACTTGTGATTTTTTTCAAATATATAACTTGTTTTGTGTGTTTGATCGTAGCATTATAAATATTTGAACAACTTGCAGTTTGGCTAAATATACTTAATCCCAAAGCTACGACTGTCAATAAGGTTTGAGCCGTGTCATCAAAAAATCCATAGACAACAGCAGTCTTGTCTTTTGTTTAACTGTCAACACTACATCAACGTTTCCATGAATTTTTGTAGTTTTAATTGTATATGTTTGTACTCAAGATTATATAAAATATGCGAAAAAAAGGAAAAGGAGGTAAAACAGGAGGCGAGGTAAGAACGAAAATGAAACAGAAAAACGTGAATTAGTCTTCAAAGAAGACGGTCAGAGTACGCCCAAGTCAAAGATGCTCGGTAATGGCCGTTGGAGGCCATGTGCTTTGATGGCATAAAACGTCTATGTCATATTCGAGGGAAACTACGAAAAAAGGTCTGGATAACCAAGGAGATATAATATTAATTGGATTGCGAGATTACCAAGACGCTAAAGCAGACGTCATCCTGAAATACACACCGACGAAGCAGGAATCTGAAGACTTATGGAGTTCCTGAAAGTGCCATTAATGAAACGGTTTATGCTGTAGATGGTCTGGAGAGGATATTGAATTTGGTGACAAGTCAGTTCAGAAGATGAACTACGCCGTTGATGCGATATAAAACTAGCTATTTATTATATTACCGTAAGTCTGTAAATTTATTTGCTGTTATAAATAAACATGACTTGTGATTATGTAATTCTATTCTCAAAACATACTACACCTAATTGTAATAATCTGATTTCTTTTCACCCACAGTATGCTCTAAATTGTAAGTGTAATGACACAATTCATTTATTGTATCATTGCAATAAAAAACATTGAATTTTTATCATCTTGCAAAACTACCTAGTTGTTAAATAGTTCAATTATGCTACATTCCTGGATTGTTCTCTCATTACCATTTAGCATCCTAAGAAATAAGGAATGTATATAATTATTAATACTACTGTCAACAAAAATGATCTTTTCATCTTCCTTCCTTATATGGTATTATTTGTGTATTATCAGACTATTATTTCTATATTTTTAATACTAGTATATTTATACCTTTACTAATGCAATGAACTGAACTAGCACATAAATTCAACAGAAAAATGCTATAGCCCAAGACAAACACTTTGTCACGAAAGGATGTATTTGTTTAACTTTTGACTGTAAATGCAAATCATTAAGATTTTCATTGTATTCATTGTAGTCTATAAATTTTTTATTTTTTAACCAAGTGTTTTTTCATCTCTGGCCCTTGCATTTATTCTGCTTCAATTTTTTTGCCTATATGCCTAATGATAGGTATACAATTTTTTTTTCCTCTATAGATGGATATTTGACCACTATCTCACCATATGGTAAGTGATGATTCGGCCAAGGACAGATCATGCCGTCAGAAACAGCCTTTTCACTCTTTCCTTGAAGACAGCAGATTGCTATAATGTGGGAACACACAGGAGGCAATGAGTTCCATTCCTTTGCGAGGACATTGGACGAGCACTATATGGCTGTGCATACATATCTATGGAATATCAACCAAAATAAGGATGGAATGCTCGCTGTGTCTTGTATCCTGATGGTGAAAAGGGACTGGTGGAATTAAATTCTGAAATTCCTTTGCACACTCACTTTAGTTTATTTTTTCAATGAGAAGAGAGTATCTTGCATTATTCGGGTCCCAGATGATTGAACCATATTCCAACTTGCCCACCGACGCTCAGGTTTAACGTTTGTTAGTTAGTACTAATTATTAAATTTATATATTACTAGCTTTTGCCCGCGGCTTCGCTCGCATTAAATTCGGGATAACACGGTACTTGCATTTATCACTATACATACGATTTCCCCTCCCTCCAACTTTGAAGGTTTCGGGGTCAATTTCAGAATTTTTTTTAGCAAAAAATATGTTATAGTGTGCTAACCTTAAAAGATAGTCATATGCTGTCGCGGACTTTTTTGTAGACCATTAAAAGCAGAACAATACTCTCATACATGACTTTAGTGTAACTTTAACTGTTTACGCAGCGGAAACTCCAAGTATGAAAAATACCCCCGATTTTGAAACATTCTTCATTGCTGCTCCGCTTCAATTACTCGTAGCGTGATGATATATAGCCTATAGCCTTCCTCGATAAATAAGCTATCTAACACTGAAAGAATTTTTCAAATCGAACCAGTAGTTCCTGAGATTAGCGCGTTCAAACAAACAAACAAACTCTTCAGCTTTATATATTAGTATAGATTACATTTTTTTTTATTATAACACATATGTGTTATTAATACTATTCATTTGTCTGATTTTACAAAAATCCAGGAAGTTATCATATTGCAATTTAACTTTGTTAGAACAAGAATTCAAATTAAAGTCTCCTATTATCAAGCAATCTAAATTTGGATATTTACGAATAGCATTTTCAATACAGGTTAAAACATTAATATATTGGTCTTCATTATAATTGGGTGGTAAGTATACAACAGAAATTAGGAATTTAATACCATTACAAGACAATATTGCAAAAATGAGTTCTTTATCATCAGTCATACCATCAATGTCAGTCACAAGACGAACATTAATTTTTTTGTGTACTGCAAGTAGAACGCCTCCCCATCCTGTGTTACCTTGTCTATCCTTAAGTAATACTGTATACTCAGATAAAAATAATCAAATTCATTCCGAAGCGATGCATTCAAATCTCAGGTTAGGTAATAATATATTTGAATTAACTTATTAAATGTTGCTCCAAGTGATCAAAACTCATTCTATTATATTCATAGCTCTCCTTAGTTTACAAAAAAATATAATACCAATACATGTAAATGTAGCAATAATAGCAACTTTTATGCAAATGTAATAGAATTGTCAAAATTAAAACATGTTCAATTATTTTATAGAACTGATAGTCTGAGTAAATAATTATTACTTCTGCGCACAGGTAACAGTTTGACAGTTATTTACTGTGTATGAGTTTATTAAAGGTCTTAGGACATTAACAGGTAGCTAACGTTATTAAAAGTATCAGGACATTAAGATTTCACAGTTATAGGGTTATTGCCTCTTATGCCACTAGACACAAAATTCTTTTTTAATTACTACTCATTTGCTTATCTATTTGCAATGAATTGTCACATAATAGAAATAATAAAAAAAATGACAGTTACATATACATATTACACAATAGATTTTCTACTTTGTGACATCTGCTCCAGATAAAAATCTTCTATAGTGTTCCTATAACATTTATATAGATCACACAGTGATGTGCACAGAGATTATGAGTACACTTATCAAAACAATTTCAATTTTTGTCAAATTGAGTGCTGTTGTTGACAGCAGATCACCTATTGTTTCTAATCTGTAGATGAAAATGGGTGAATAAGTGGGAGTCATTTAATATGTTTGCGATTTTCCGGGTTGTCTGCATGTACAGGGTATGCACTGCTTATTTTTATATATAGAGTGCATGCCACCTCAAAGTCCCTCCTATATGTTAGGCAGTAGTGAAAATTTGAATTAATTACTCACAAACATAAATAATTAAAGATAGATGAAGACATCTATGATAACCTGTGGACTGCAAGTGCTGAAGGTAAATTGATAAGTATTTTCAATATAGGCAAAATACATTAACACATTTTATGACTGAAAAAATAACATTACTATCACCTAGTGCATCCTTATAGATACGAAACAAAGTTTGGCAACCTGGAACACTGGTAAAAATGGTAAGTTTAAGCAGTTCACCGGCCCTTTTTTGGATTACTGTCATAGGACAATACACACATAGCTCTACCTAATATATGTGTGTATATCTGTCTATGTAGACAGGCATAGGTCTGACTGTATATCCCCTCAGAGTCACAAATACTATGTTACCTGGCCCTCGCCACCACAACGCCCTTAGCTAAGCTTCGACTCCCGGCACAACAAGCCAACCTATACTTAAAAAGAAATTGGATAGCAGTCCGAGAGAAAATTAAGGCTAGCTACGAATCCCAATGAATAATAAAGAATATTGTTATTTCACCTACGAAAAAACAATAAGCCAATCAATAAAACCAACTCATACCTAACGTATCTACAACTGTCATGGATAGACCTTCCTACATCATATGGGAGTCCAACCATCCATCGATGAATTTGTGGGCGTGTATACATGGTCTTATATCAATAGATAGGCTTATTCTCAGTCGCCCCACACTGTGGGCAACTAGAACTTCGTAAAAATAATGTCCAATAGCCCCGATGCCTACTAAGGGCAACTGGAAGTACAATATTTAAATTTTTTAACTGCCTTCCCCTCCCACTCGAGGCGCCATAAAATACCGAGACACGAAAAAAACCGGCTTAGCGTTCCTTACGAAGCAGGAGAGGCACAATCTTAAGTTACAGGACATTAATATTTTTCAGTCAGCCATCCGATGACCCATAATTGCTAAACTAACTTAATGGTTAATTTCTGATGTAGGTAGGTAAGTATTTCGATCAGACTCATATGTATATTCTCTACTAATTGCGCCGAGACTGAAAATTCCGTGCACGTGGGAAATCGGAAATATTAGCCTTATGTAATTCGCCAAAATGTTTTTATAGTTTCCTCAAAACGCAATTTTTGCGTATCTAATTTGTGAATAATTTTATTATTGAAATGGTATCTAATATAAAGTTGAATGCCTGATGACTGTGATGAAATACAAGATAATAATATCATTCAGTAGAATATGATAAGTTTCTTCAGCATCTATCTGGGCACCTCTTTTCAGCTACTTCGATGCAAATGTTACATCGGACTTTGAATGGCCTTGTTTTTTTTGTTAGCTATCCCACCATTTAAACTGCGTACCTATCTACAAAAAATGTATTGTTACCTACATGTACGTATGTGAAGTTTGAGTGCTAATGCTGAGAGGAGAACCACAACTTGTGGCAGTTACTAAAGTGCTTTGTAAGATTCTTGGCCCAGTAAAAAGGCAAGACGGCAGTTGTAAATAATTCAGAGATGCTTGAATTACAAACCACACTAAAGATCCTGGGCAAGACCAAGGCGCACCGTCTTCTCTGGCTTGACCACTTAGATATAATGTAAGAGATCGTCTTGTGAAGAGAGCATACCTTGGTGAACCGGTTTGGTAACGTCCAGTGGGCCACCCTTAGTATCACTGGAAGGTAGTTGTCAAGGCTTATATGCATGAACTCCAAGTGAATCATTGATCGAAATTGATGGCGATCTCTTGTTTTGGAGGCCAAGGCTCACTCAAATAGCCAGCGAAGTAGTAGTAGCACACATTTAGGACAGATATACTAAATCGTGATAGTAGGTAGCCCACCATTTATGTTCATCATTAGGCGTCGTTTACGAGTATGTTTAGCTACCTAAATTGTAGTATCAACAATGCTATATCACTACATAGTATAAAACAAAGTCCCATGCCCTATGTGCTAAAATCTTTAACACTACGCAACGGATTTTATGCGTTTTTTTTATTAGATAGAGTGATTTAAAAAGAAGGTTTATATGTATAATAGCAATGATGATGAATGACGAAATGACACATTCATCATCATTGATCCTTATCCAATTAAACCTTAAAATCTTGATTAATATGTATAGTATGGTTTATCGATACAATATTTCGTATTCCCAGGCTTTACACAAAGTAGGTATTGTTAGTATGTTTTATAAATCTGAAGCAGTAGACCACCTACCAAAGTCTGAACTTAACCTGTAAAATCATGTTAGAGCCTATTTATTGTCAATCTTATTATTTATTTATTTTCTATATAATGAGAATGAGAGAGACATATCTCCCTTGTCATTTCATTCTCTTTTATGCTCTTGCTTTTGATTTTGTACTCTTTTAAGTGATGCCACAAGGTCAAAATTTTAATGAATAATTTAATGTCATAAATACAACAATTATGTGTCAGGCGGCTTATTATTATTATCATGTTTTCGAAATCCTTAAGATTCACGGGCCGAATAGTGGCCCGGTCCTTTGGAAGGCATGTGTGGGGCCGAAACAAACAGCACAGGGGCCCTTTTTAGAATGTTTAATCTTTGTATGAGATACACGTGGCAGATGCCATCACAGAATGCACAATATGATACAACCCATGATGAGCCCCCAGGTGTAAAGACTATTGCAAATATATGGAACTACTATACCGGGCTATGGAATTGGGTTTGGTGGACTGGATAACTGGGCTATGGATGAAACTATGGACACCTGCCATTTAACTAGTCTCACATTTAAATAGCGAAAGGTAACTCGCCGCGGCTGGATGGCTCCCTAATGGTCGCCTGCAGTGGGGCGACAGGGGGCAACATGGACGCACGCGGCTAGGGGTGTTGAGAGGTGCGGCACCGATTTTACCATCGCGAGTAACTTCGCAAGTCACTCGGAGCAGGTTTCCTCGTTATTACGCCATTAGACACTTCCACCCCCGAGCATATAGCTCTAGCGACTCAATCCCGACGGCCACTGAGGGCGAACGGGAGGCGGGGATCTGGACCTCATGGGGTCCACTTCGCCCACCGGCGGTGAGACAAAGGCGAAGACCAGACTTACCCGGAGCACGGGACCGAGGTGCGCGCCACACACCATCAGCTCGCCACAAGCTGCCCAACGGAGAATGATTGCACCGATGGTATCATCAGTATCATCAGCATAAACCTAATAGTACCACCAGCGGGCAATGAGGTTGTAACGTGTAACGCCCATTAACACGATAATTTTTCAAAGATTAAATCTACTAAATTTTCGAGTTATCTATTAACTACTAAAATGACACCCATTGTCGCGATATCTAATGACATTCCCCGTTAGTGTAGCCTCAGCAAGAACATATAACAAAAAGAATTTTAAAAAAAGCAATATAAAAGATTACATATACAAATAACATAGACCTATCATACAAATAAACAATATACAAATAACAATATTTACCTAACGCCAATTTCAAAATTCCCGCTCTCCAAATGAAATATTCCGAATATATATTTTTTAATATTTGGATATGCAATTAGATAATTATAACGATGAAATAGATTTTAAAGTCTTCAAAAATATTAGCAAAAACATTTTGTAATTAAGCAAGATTCAGCGGAACAATCTCATTTTTGTCACTAGGATGTATAAATTTATTTGTCATCATGTATACAAAAACTATGGTCAACTATGGTCAGTGTGTTTTTTTTTGTGAATGTTGCCAACATGCAAGCGCCATATTGAATTTTGTTGTGCTTCGAAAACATTGTGAGCACGTGGATTGATGGATAAAATTTGGCGAAATTGAGAAGTAATAACTGTTGTTCATTTTTTTGCATTGTTTCAATCTGATCTTTTAAAAGCGCAAAACTTATATATTGGAATTCAAAGTAAGTATACATTTGGAATATACCGGCATCAAGTCTCCAAAATTAGTTCACAGGAAAGAGACGGTAGGCTCGTAGGTCACGATGCTAATACGTCTGTCTGCACCTAAACAAATAAATACCATAAAATAAAGTAGGTATAATAACGAGTATAAGTGTACCGAATTTTGCAAAACTTTATGAGTTGTTTGAAATTGCGTAACCTTTCATTTTGTAATCACATTTGCTTACGTGTTTGACGTGAAGGTTTCCACACATTGCTCGTGACCCTCAACGGTGCGTTACGTTTTGGGTGTCAAGAAATTCGGAAACACGTGTCTTCCTATTTTCATATTCACAACATCGTTTATTAATATTTAGCATACGTGTCTGTTGCTGAAAGTGATTGTGTGCGGCACTGATTGCAAATTTGTAGACCATGCTTGCGGTTTTGTTATACCTATAATTTTCGTAAAACTATAAAAATCACGTTATCTTAAGTTTATCCGAAAAAATAAATATAATTCATAACTTTTACAATAATACTTTCTACAATTTGTACCAGCTATTAAAATTTTTTTGGATCAATAACCTAAATTTGTTCAGTAATAATTTGCCAAAATCTGATAAACTTATACATGATAAAAAAATTGAAACTGATACAATGGAACTGCTAACTGTAAGTAGGTCAATTACTTATATTATCTACTTTTAAGTATTATATCTTCTGTGCACATTTAACTCCGCAATATTTGTAATGTGGGATCTATTGCGAGTAAATAACTATCAGCTTTTTTTTATATTGGAGGTCTATTATCATATGCATGTATTGCATCTGTATGATTTCTGTTAACTTAATGTTGGAAAAGTAAGATATTATGTGTATCTTAAAATAAGCTAACCTTAGCCTCAATGTCCTATTTATTGAGACCACCAACAAAATACATCTGTCATTTAAAAATTCTAATCTTATTAGATTTATGTTACAATAAAAAAAAAAAAATTATATAACAGTTTCATAGAACAAATCTGCTATAATCCTAAACAATTTCAAGTAAAAAAATCTGGTAATTTATTCTGTTTTTGTGTACAGACATATAATATATTGATTATTAAAAAAAATATTTTGATATTATTGTAGACAAAAAATAACAATCTTCATCTATAAACTTACAACATTTGCAATTGTTGTGCATGACAATAACCCATATAAACCTACCTGTATACCTACTAAGTCTAGTTACATGAAAAAAGTTCATAATGTCAATTTTATCTAATCTATAAATTAGAGATGCACCTAATATTGATTTGTTATTTGGCATCTTTTGCGCTATTCCTATTCGGCCAAATTATTAGCATCTGTTTCTGAATATACTAGGTCGACTTATTCAGTTTTTTGCCTAATATATAATTGGTCCTAGTGTCTCGGTCGAATTTCGGTAAAGTTTAAACTGAATAATATTTGAATATTTGGCGAAACCACTATTTGGCGCATCTCTATAATAAATCTAAAGTAGCTTTTTACAAGATAATCTCACAACTCAACACTTCTAGTTGTTACAGTCAATCTGTTTTTATCTAAATTTTTCATTTGTTTTAGATTGTTGGTAAAAGTGGCTTATTACAATGGCACCTTGTCGTCAGCTACTTATGTGGTCCGTCCCATCAATAGCTGTTTTGTTGGGCATTTTTTGGTTTCGAAAAAAAAGGGAGTATGCCAAGTCTGACCCTGGAGGAAGAGAAAGACTAAAAAGCTTAAAGGAAGAACTAGCTGAAGTATTGAATGCTGAAGCAGAGGCAATAAGATCTTCACCACTTTGTAAAAGTGATCGTTCCATTGTTAAATCAGCACCAATTGATATTCTTCCTAATGGTACTGGGTCTCAAAGGTCATCTCCATTGCAATTAACTGATGAAGAAGTAGATCTAGAAATTGAAAAAATTATAAGGAAAAAGTCACTGGAAAAAAGATAAAAAGATGTCTTTTGGACCACCAAGCTTGGTTGCCAACAGTTATAAAATTGAGGCATCATTTGTTGTAAAAGAAACTTCTTCAAACTTATACTCCCCGCCTTCCTCACCAGATAATGCTTTTAAAATGAAAGAAAATGTTTGTTCAATAAAAACAATTGAAGACAATGTAAAACTTGTCATTTCTGATGATGGTATCACAGATGAAAACAAAGCAGAATATTCACAACTAAATAATAGTTCAAAGATAAATACTGCAGCTTCTGAAGCAAATACTGCTGATGAGAGTGTTGCAGTAGATACTGAAGAAATTACTATGAAATAATAATGTTAATGAGCCTAGTGATAGTAATGACATTGAAAATAGGTTCTCAGTTCCCCAAACAAGACGTATATCAGAGAGAGATTCAGCAAATCACAGTCCAGTAGATCCAATGCTGGCTAGTCCATCAATGTGTCATTTTTCAGATAACCACAGTGAGGTAACTTTGCATTTAAAATATTCTTTACTTTCATCTGGCAGATATTTATATCTAAATATTAAAAAATTGGCTTTATATATTAGTAAAGGTGAAAACCTCATAATAATTTGAACTAATTTGTTACCTTAATTATATAATATTAACAGAAATTATGAAGTGTGACTATTTCTTACAGGGTTCAAGTGACAGTGGAAAAGGATGCTCAGAGGCGGCTAGTCCGCCTCCTGCTAATTTAAATATAGTGCCCTCTGAAGCTGGGCTTAGAATACATCAATTTATTATACCACAGACCCTGGTTGGTCTTTTAATAGGAAAACATGGGTCCTTTGTTACCCAAATTAAGGCTAAAACTGGTGCAAATGTATATGTAAGAAGACATCCGGATTCTGTTAAACAAAAGATTTGTGCAGTTGAAGGTAAGGTATAACATGTTTAAAAGATATGACATTCATAACAGTATTAAAAGTGTAAAAAAATACAAATATAATCTTTTTTTACAACAGGAACTCAGACTGAAATAGAAACGGCATTAGAAATGATAAAAGAGAAATTCCCTGAAAAAAGGTTCCCTAATTTCACACTTCAAGAAATAAGTGCTGAGTTATACCAAAAACTTGCTCCTCTTGTACCAGAGTTCCTTCAAGTAAGTTTACAATTTTAATTTATCAAATACCCTATTAGTATTCAACATACTTCTTTAATAAGTTTTTTTTATTTGAACATTTATGCTAATCTTATTAGTTGCAGCTTGTGGAATCTGTGAACAACGACACCATAATGACGTGTCTTGTGAGCGCGGGGCACTTTTTCCTGCAGCAGCCACTGCACCCCACCTTCCCCTCTCTGCATGTGTTGCACCGCCTCATGGCCGCCACATACCAGAATCCGGACGTGCCGGCTTTGCCACGCCCTGTAAAAGGTAACTTGTTATAATGGACCAACTTGGACAATATGTATATTAAAATATAATCTATGTAATCATACTTTTGTTGGCTTTTACCTTTCAGGAATCATAACCACTATGTATCACTTCAATATTATATTGACAATTAGGGTTTCAACAGCCAAATTACTTATTGTATTTTTATGCAACTAATTTTTCTTCCCGTCATAAGGTGGCTATTGCGACAGCTAAAAAATCATAAATAATTTACTTTTAAGTAACAAAAATTAGTTCTATTCTTGATCAACATTTTATTTTTTAGATTGTTTTTTTTTTATATTATGGTCATGCTTTGTTGAAAGTTTAGTATCCTACTAATGGATATTATAGACTGATTGATGGAAAAAAATCTTTAATTTTCTCACTCTGCAACCTATGACAGTCTACCTGAACATATTATGTCTCCTCGACATAATTATGTCATCATTTTTTCTTTCACTTTAATAGTCTAAAGAAAAACAATATTATCATAATATTTTCTTTTCAGAGGGATCAATATGTGCTGCGCCAACCGAAAACAACTGGTACCGCGCGCAAGTGATCTCCACCTCCGAGGAGAATGACACGTCTGTCGTGAAGTTGGTTGACTTCGGCGGCTACCTCACCGTCGACAACGACCAGCTGAAACAGATCCGCTCAGATTTCATGACCCTGCCCTTCCAGGCAACAGAAGCCCTTCTGGCCTTCGTGAAACCAGCAAATAATGGTTAATCTATTCACTTTATACCTATCTTCTTTATAACTCATTAATTATCCATGCTTCATCAATTTAATAACATAACTATGCTTTTAATATTTATGCAATTCTTCTTATCATTCTAACAAACCGTCTTAAATTATGTGTTTGTTATGCAATTAACATGTTTTGAATTATAATGATAGTGCCTTTTTGTTTTGCCATTATATATAATTTTACACAGTGCTTCAGTCTTTGCTTGATATTGTGCACCAACATAAGCTTTCCATTGTGGTTTTTGCATGGTGAGTATTCATTTTTATATACCATCATAACAGTTTATGAGTTTCTGGATTTTTTTTTTACAAAGTCTACAGGATGGGCAGGACTGACTGGTACCTAACTAAATGACTCAGTACCTATTATACTACCTAGCAGAGCTTTATGTAATTAACAGCATATCCGGCGTAATTGAATGATAATCTCCATTTTGTTCGTACTAAAAACAAACTTAAAAACAAATTAATAAGTGTCGCAGAGCACCTGTGGGTCCTAATGTGTTAATAATGGATTGCAAACAAAGATTTATTTACAATAGGCGTAATAATAAATGTAAATGTTGGTGTTTAGAAACCGAGTGGAGCGGCGAGGCTCTCCGCATCATGGCCGGACTCACCGCGGGCCAGCTGCTGCACGCGCAGGTGGTCGGCTACGACGAGGCGGGCCTGCCGCTCGTATACCTCTACCTCACCTTACACCCCCAGGTAAGGTTACAAAACACTTAGCCAGTGTTGCAAAACTATTCATAAATAGTCGATTATAAATAAATATACACTGACATTCATACAGCGCCATGTAGCTACAAGTTAATGAGGCTGAAACTGGCAGAAAATACGACATGACCTGGGACGAAAAAGGACTTGGTTTGAACATCTTTTGATTGGTATCAATAGAATATATTCAAACATATTTGAAATATTTTCACGTTGCAGTTAAAGGTTATAAATGAAAACAGCCTTTTTAGTAACAAGTCTTTATTCGTCCTTTACCATTGCGTTTTTTATGCTACGCTTTTTTCTGCCAGTTTCAGCCTCATGCCAAGTTAAGCCTGTAGTATGGGTACAAAACAACAGATAAACATACTTATATACTTTTTTTTTGTAAATACATATACATAGTAACACCCAGACTAATACTACTAATACAAACAAACATTTTGTACTGCCCGGAGATCGAACCCGGAACCCTTGGTGTAGTAGCCGACGTCTCAACCATTATACCAAATGGTAATTGACACGCCTGACCAGGACACCAGAATTGAATAAACAGTTACTATTTAAAGTGATTATTCTTCGTCCATACCGCCCTGCGTCCGTCACCCGAGACGCCGGATGTTAGGTCTCACATATCCGGTAATTCGAAAAAATGTGTGTATTGGATTCACGCTTACGGGCTATCGGTACTGCCGGCAACTATAGATAGCCCACCTCGACGCATATGTATCCTATATAAAACCAATCATCCCCAAGGATCGTAGTGAAGTTGCTAGTAGTATCAGTAGTATGTTAGATCACAGGAACCTTTTGGTCATGTTTTTAGTAGCTAATAATTTTCAGGAAATTGCCAATACAACTAGTTCATAAATAAGTTTGCTTAAGAAAATTGCATACATTAAATTGCTAGCCAATAATAACATTTATCGTGTATGTGTCGATTATTATGTTAAATAACCAGAATGAGAAAAATGTTTATTTAAATACCTATTATGACGCTTTTAACTATGTTGTGTCCTAAAAACCCAGATACGTTATAAAATACATGTTTAGCTAGTGACATAGTTTGGTTAAACATGACATTAAACATGTATCTTTTCGTTATTCCTTTCTATAAATATAACTCTTAACTATATTTTGATATTCTGTTATAGATTGTTTTTTTTTTTTTTTTTTCAAAAAACAGTCTTGAACAATTTTGACAACCAATGTTTGAATAGCTCACATTTAATCCAGTGCAATTCAAACATGTGCATAAATTTGAACACGTCTGTTTATATTAGATGGGATTTTCTATAATGTAAATTTAAAAAGAAATCATAAATTTCATTACAAAATAAATAATTTAGATTTCATTTGATTTATTCCGCAATTCTATACTATAAATAGTTTAGACTCTAAAAGTATTTCATTTTTTTAATTTCTCCTGTATATTTTTTTTTCTTTTCACTAGCAATAGTTTTCTTCGGGGACGGCGATACATACAGAGTTATTATTATATTTACAACATAAAATAGTTAAATATTTTTTTTACCTTTAAGCGTCACTGAAAGGATGCAAAATCAAAGAGCACACTACTATACCATTATGACATGTGAAATTGAATGAACATTCTGCCTAACCGACGCGATGGGCAATACTTTGCCGAAGTCACTTTTTGAGTCTGTGCATTTAGTTCCTTTATTGTTTAACTAAGTGTAAAAAGACTTATGTTAATCCTCAGTTTAGTTCTCGTAGTAGCCCCTTGCTTTAATTATGCCTAGGTAACGGTGTGGAAATTTCTGTATAGTGGAAACTGCAACAAAACGTTTGTTCTTCCACAGCAAGTGATATTCCTGAACGACGAGCTAGTGGAGCGCGGGCTGGCCGAGTGGGATCTGCCGCCCGACTCGTGAGCGCCCGCTGCTCTCATTACACGTTTTATCCAAGCTGACTAGTTTATGGGATTGCATTTCTATTGACACTGATTGTAAATAATTTTAATTTCACTATGTTTACTGAATGCATGTAGTGAAAGATTGTGTAGTCTCACTTGCGTTTACTTGTACGAGTTGTTATCACTTGTAAGTTTTTAAATTAATAAATGTTTAATTTCCTTTTTTCTCTTTTCAGTTTTAGTTAGTGAACAACATGTTTAGGCTGCTAACTCTTATAATATTGACTCATGTTATGTATAAGTAGTAAATTTAAAACGGGAATAGGAATATGTACTGATGTACATAGTTTATTCAACTAACCTAGCCCTAAATCTCCTATTCGTTTGTAACTTACTATTGATACTCGATTTGTCTAAGCTCCCACAATTGGAACATTAAAAATACAATACGCTTATGATATAATAATTCATGTAGAATTTATAAAGTATACCGTGAGTTGTAATTATTGATAAATGTAGGATTATTTTATGCAGACTTAGTCTATTTCCTAAATTGATAAATTATGTAGTGAGGTTCCGCAAGACTCAGGATGTGCTCATTATACATTATGTTGACACTGCCTAACGCATTTGGTCGATACTGCACAATTTTGATGGTTCTGTTTCAATATGTACAACATTGATTTACTATTGTGCCAAAACGTGTGACACATTCTCGAATTTCTAAGTTTTTCAGACATGTTACTTAATTACTTTGAAATGTACTTATTATGTAAAAAGTTAAGAGGCTTTGTTGTCTCTAAGTCGTGCCTTCTGATGAGTTCTTTTTGTCAAAACATCATTTTACATGACTGTAACATAGTAAAATATGTCTTGTCACAACTTACTGTCATGGTGTTTGTTTAAATCAACTTATATTATGATATATTATTAGCTCAACTGATTAAAAAGTGACAAGACCATAATTTACTTATGTTGTACATGTAGGCTTGTGTACCAGTGATCTTCATGTAGTTTTATGAATGACTGAGAATGTATATTTGTAAAGTTGTAAATTATCTTTGTATAAAAGTACAATAAGACATGTGGACCGTTTCATGTCAAGATGCTCATGACTGGTATGATGTTCGTTTTAATATTTTGATAGGGTGGCTACTTTATATTGCAGTGAACTGGAAACCTATTCTTCCATAACTTTTCTTTGTCTTTTTAACGATTGCTACATGTGGAATATTTCCTGTTCCAATCTGATCTAACATCTGCAAGATACTTAGCCATCCTATTAAACAAAACTGATTATTTTTACAATCAAATACTTCGCTTTACTTTCTTTCAGATGGCACATATTGTCAACAAACTAAACTTACAAATGTGGTGGATCCACTAGGAAGCTTTATGGCAACTAAATAGTTACTGGAACTATAATGAGCAAGTTGATTATCCTGACTTAGTATAATAGTGTACATAATAGAGAGTATAAGTAGTTATAAAGCAATATTCAGTGTCCGTTTAGTAAATTCAGTATTTTTAATATGTTGAAAAAATTATGTGTTTATTCTTAGTGGTATTTTTTTGTATGCGTATTGTTTAGTGAACTTGGCAAGCTTATGGGGAAGCTTAGAGTGTGACTTTCGTTCGTAGTTATTAAATAACATCGAGTCGCTATTTAGATTTATTTTTAAGTACCAAGAAGCCAGTGACATTTATTTCACATGTTTTGATTTGTTGGTATGTGTTGGATGATAAATCGGTAAGTATAAATACCTAGATACAAATACAAAAGCTGGCTCTCCGTTTGCATTTTGTTGACGTCCCTATTGTAAATAAACTAATATATTTGCGGTTAAATCAATAAATTATCGTTTTAATGAGTGCATTTTATTTTACCTATTGAAGAAATAAATTGAATTAATTAAAATAGAATTGCAATTTATGATTTGGTACTGATCTAGAGGTGACATAACTTCTTGGCGGGAAAAAAAAATCAATATCCGAGATGCCTTCCCATATTTGTTTGCCTCCCGTTTAGCTGATTTCTTTAAGAAGGTCATCAATTAACTGCCACTGTTTTGGCAAAGATTCATTGATTGCATGGGTAATTGCTTCGATTATTACAAATAAATAATTGGCCAAGCGCGAGTCGGACTCGCACGTGGAGGGTTCCGCAGCAACAAGTAACATAAAATTATTTTTATTTACTTAGGCACCTATTAAAACTTTATTATGAAAAAAAGTGGTTCACCTATTATGACGTATATAAAAAAAACTATACACCAGAAATCGTTTAAACTTAATTTTGGTTGTTAGTTTAGAAATTAGAGGGAGGGACACACTTTTTTCAACTTTGGAAGTATTTCTCGCGAATCCTATTTAATTTATAAAAAAAAAAAATATTAGAAACCTCAATACCATTTTTTAAGATCTACCTACACATTGATACCCCACACGTGGTACGATAAAAAAAAATTTTTGAGTTTAGTTCAATGTATGAGGAACCCCAAAATATTTTTTTCTTTCAAGTTTCTTATTAAAACCTAATAGCGGTTCACAGAATACCTACATATACTTACAAATTTTGAATATAGTTTCGGAGAAAATGGGGTGACAAACAGACTTGACGAATTTATAATATTTTTTTCCCTTTTTTGCCATTTGGCTATGGAACCCTAAAAACGGCAATATCATAGCTAAAGACCTTATATCAGACATATATGTCCATAGACATAGCCCGCAGCAAGTTCAAGTGGCAGCCGGCTGGTTACGTATGTCGCAAAACCAATGGCCGTTGAAGCAGACGAGTTTTGGGAGTCTAGACCGCGTCTTGGTTAGCGTAGCGTAGGATTCATTCCAGTCCTATGGACTGACGCCTTGCTATGGATTGCTGGTCGAGGCTGGATCAGGAAGTTTGCGTCAAATAAGCAGAGGACCGGCATATTTGACGCAAACTTTCCTATGTCCAGCAGTGGACAATGTTAGGTTGAAGAGAGAGAGATGATGGACAAGGACATAAATTTTTCAATAGACAAGGGAAGGGAATTCCATAATAGTATTGAGAGAACAATGAAAGATGTTGAAAAATAACAGGTGGAATGTGGCTAGTGAAGTATCCGACAAGATCGCGAGTTGTCACCTGTAAAAGATGTAAGATAATTAAAGGAATTCTTGAGGTATGGTGGGGAACACGGATTGAACAAAATAAAGGAGAGAAAGAATTTGTAGATCACGTGGTCGACGAATAGGTAGGCAATTTTACTGTACTCGATAATGAGATACATGGTCGTATTTATGTAGACCGAATATAATGCTCAAACAAGAGCAGTGGCGTGCACAGAGATTATAAGTAGGGTATGTAAAGTCAGTGATACTAATCGCAAACAATTATTAATTTATATTTTTGTCGAGTGTTGCTAATGACAACAGATCGCCTATGGTTTCAAATCTAAGGAAAATAAGCGAGAATCATTTATTATGTTGACGATTTTCCGGGTTGTCTGGACGCACAGGGTATGCTCTGCTTATTTGCATATAGTAGTGCACGCCATTGTACAAGAGCAATTTTAGTGGGTATAGGCTTGCAGAGAGTTCTTAGTCCGTATGTATTGGCGTAACCGGCATGTGCCGGGTCGGGTTGGGGTTCTCTCCCCAAACCAAGTACCAAGCCCCGTAACGCCCTGAGCCGAGGTTCGAGTCCCACTCTGGGATGCCCTTAGGCTCGTGTAAATTTTTTAAGGCTGGGATCCATCTACGCTCGCCAATTTTTTTTTATGTTATAGGGAGCAAACGAGCTAGAGAGTCACCTGATGGAAAGTGATTATCTCCGCCCATGAACAACGGAGACACCAGAAGTATCACCGGTGCGTTGCTTGCCTTTTAGGAAGGAATACCTACACTCTTTATATGAAGGTTCCAATGTCGTATTTTCTTGGGAATACCGTTGCTGGGAGGTCGTTCCATAAAAGCAGTGAAAGATAATTCCGCATAAATCGAACGGTTGTGGAACGCCAACCATCAAGATGATGAGGATGAATTTCATCTTATTGCGGGTAGTCCGATAATGGAATGCAGCAGCAGGTATAAGATCGAACAATTCTTTGGAACACTCCCCATTATACAAACGGTAAAAAACACAAAGACTTGCAACGTCTCTGTGTAAGGCCAGAGTCAAGACAACCGGTGATTGTTGGATCATTGACCATCCTAAAGAAACCACACTGACGATCGTTTATAAACTGGTGATTTTCCAAGTAACGCAAAAGCTGAGCATTTATAATGCTTTCCATTATTTTTGCAAGCAGGGAGGTAATAGCAATTAGCTTGTAATTGGTTGGATCAGAGCGGTTTCCCTTTTTAAGAATCGTGTGCACTAAAGCTATCTTCGAACAATCCGGTACCACGCCAGCAGAATACTACAGTCGGAATAAGCGCGCCAAGACAGGCGCTAAGTCTGGAGCACATATCTTTAACACCCGAGCAGGAATGAGGTCAGGCCCACTAGACTTATGGACGTAAAGAGATAGCAGAGCCATACGTACTGTTCGTTGATGAAATACAACGTCAGGCATTGAGCTATGACCATAGATTTCCCAATACACGAGATGGGGCGAGCCGCGTTTAAAGTCCGACAAATGTATGGACAGCAAGCATATACTGGCTGCCAGTTCACGCTCTGTGTAAGTCGCGTCCAGACGCACGCATTTTAGAAGAAAATACCGTTTATTTTCCAAAATGCCGTCCTGTGCAATAGAAACATGCCATCATCGCAGTGATTTAGTAAATTTAGCAAATAATGTAATAACTTTTCACAGGTAAGAACCGAAAACTTAGATTTATATAATTAAAAAAGGATATTTAAACGAATCGTCCGTTTTTTATTCATGAAAACATATCACTGTAAATTCTTTGTAACGATCTCGGTAGTTATATTACAATGCGGCTGTGCTAACTGTACGTCGGTTCGCAATTCATAATATGCGCGCAATGGTTAGCGAACATTACTCGTGTTCCACTAGAACCATTATTCGGTAGTACGCCAACTGACCGCGTCCGTTGGTACAAACGCCTAGTGAGAACCATTTTATCGACCCACCTATCGATACATTCGTATGCAGTCTTGTATGGAAGCGGAAGGTTTTTGTTTATTATTTTACGTTTGTATTTTTTATATCCTCGATTCTACAGATAACAGTATTCAACAAATATTTTGAGGCTATTTTATTTATATAAAGTTATTTATATCTTTTATTCGATATTTAAGTTTTGTTTAAAACATAAGTACATAATTAGCGAACAAAGTTAATAAGAATCACGACGGCTATTAGCTTTTTATCAATGGTGACTGTGAACACGCCACGGCCATTTTTAATTTGTGAATGTGGTTGTAAGGATTTTATAAAATAATGAACAAAAAGTGATTTATTTTATAACTTTTTAACATTTATATTTATATAATATTATGTCTGCCCTTTTCTGAAGCTGTTCTATAATAATAATATCTAATATTTAAGGTTCCCAGAAGATCAGCGTTGTAAGTTTACGTTTATTATAACATGGAATAAGTAACCCTTTAGAAGACAAATATTTATGTTAATTTTACCATATCTACTCGTATCTGCCTTGGGTGTTGCCACAGACATCCGAATATACAATTAGACTGGACAAGCCGCCAAGTTTATAGGCAGTCCCAGTGTCGTAATTTCTTTTCGGTTCTTATCTGTGAAAAGTTATTATTTTTCTTGGTAAATTTACTGATTCATTGCGATGATGGCATGTTACAATTGCACAGGTTGGCATTTTGGGAAAAAACGGTAATTTCTTCTAATATTCGTGCGTCTTGACTCGTCTCACAGAGCGTTAACTGGCAGCCAGTGTATGCTCATTGGCTTACATTTGTCGCACTTAAAAACGCGGCTTGCCCCAGTTCCTGTATTGGGAAATCTGTGGGTGTTGCTATTTAAAAAATATATGTTTTCCTTCTAAACATTCTCTCTTGAAATGTAATTAAAATTTACTTTCGCTGTATTGTTTTTAAGCGATGATATGATATACATACGTCAATTAAGAATCGATAATTCTAGTTCTAATAAAATAAATAAAGCTACGCGGCTTAATAATATTTAATTAATATTATTAAAGTTCCTCAACATTATTAATACACCAATATTATATTTCATTTAACATTAACATTTATTTTATTTCACGTAACCCAAAATTAACAGTAGGATTTTTATTTTGAATCTTCGTGCAGGTAATAGAAAAAGTATCGATATCTATCGATATAACGCTTCCCCGCATGGATCACTGCGTTCAAGGTGTCCGTGATTGGGTAAACATTGACCAATGACGAGTAATATTATTAAGTGTAAGTATTTTTAATGTGTGTGTGTAAGTTGAAATTGCGACATTGGGTCTTCTTTATAAACTTAGCGACTCGTCCGGTCTAATTGTTATTCCGATGTCTGTCCTATGATACTAAGGAATGCTAGGCGGTGTCATTCCTTGATCGTCCAAAGTTGAGTTTGAAGCAAAAAGAGAGCAAAAAAGGTCAGCTTTCTCCTTTGCCGAATGTGCAATAGAACCATCATCCCTACAAAGAGTATCCCTTTCCTCAAATCGATTATTAAGTAAAATAAAACATCCATTTACGATTGAATATAAAAAGTGTATTCAAGTTATACATATTATAAAATTACATTCTCATTTCCTTATATGACTATTGCCCAGTCCACTTAATGTAAAGTATACCTACCAACAATTGATAAAATAGATTTACACACAATAACAACAATAATTTTCTTGAATAAATCCAGTTCTAGTCAACTATTACGTTATATTATATTGTTCAATTTAAACATACGAATTTTTATTTATCATCAATTACAAAAAGCAGTTGCTCTGAGGGAAACGGGATTTTAATCACGCAAAAGATATCTTTTTAAATAGTATCAGTCGGTTTCCTTATGATCATTGTAGTCTTTTACCATTACAGTTTGACTCTGTATAGGATGTTCCCAATTACATCGTATATTATGGTTAATAATTATTCATTACTAACATATGAAATAAAACATACACAATAACTAGAAATGTTTTCGCATAAGATAACGTAAATTTTCTGTTTAATATTTGTGCCCAACTTATGGTTAGCATCGATATCACAAAAGCGAAATTTCATCAATATTACACTATATTTATGCAGTATAAGTCGCATAGAATTAAACTATGAAAGAAAAACAATCCTAACTCCATACATCAGAAGAATATTTTTTCATGGAATCAAGCTTCTTCAGGAATTGCACAGCCTCTGCTTCTGTTTTTCCACCCTTTTCTTGAACTGCTCTAAGAACAAGGTTCCTTACATCGACGGCCATGTTCTTTGCGTCCCTGTTAGATGAAAATAATGGTGATGAAAAATCAAGCAATATTACTTTATGGTCAATTACTAAAAAATTTTTAGGTCACTTTCAAAGTCGAAAAACTTACCCACAAACATAAAAATGACCATTACGGTTTCCAAGAATATCCCAAACTTTATCAAGATTTTCCTCCAAGAGATGTGTGACATAAATTTTTTTCTCTTGATCTCTAGAAAAGGCCACATTCAGTATGACATCGCCATTCTTCTCATATTTTTCAAGTTCCTGTAATAAATAATATTCAGTTATTTTCATAACCACAATTATTTTTTAAATTGGATTTTAGTTAAAATTACACAATGGTTAAAATTAGCTTGTTGCGTGTGCATAAATGCATGAATAGACTTACCTCTTGATAAATATAGTCTTGATCGCGATGCCTGCATCCAAAGTAGAGCATATTGTCGCCTACGTCCTTGCCGAGTGCGCGCGCATGCGCACGTTCCTGGAGGAACCCACGGAACGGAGCTAGCCCTGTTCCTGGGCCCACCATTATTATGGGTGTTTGTGTTTGCAATGGTAACCTTAAATAATATTCGTATTGTTATAACACCTTAAATAAATTAATTATGGCATTATTGCCAATTTTATAATTTAAAAAAAAATTATAATTTAAAAAAAAAATATAGTTCATCAGGAAAGTAGCACTTTAAAATGGAAATACCTGAATTGAGATTTTCTGATGTACACAGGAACACGGGGCAGTGGCTTCCCAGACTCGGGTTGGTGTTTACTGAGCCAGGTTGTAGCCACCCCTTTATTGACGCGACCCGTAGACGTCTTGTACTGCACTACTACAGCTGTAATATGAACTGTCTCAGGGTAAACCTAAAATCAAATATTATTATTTTAAACTAATAATTATATTAAGTTGTATAAACACGCATATTTGGTTACTATCTAATGTAAATTTTTGATATCACAAGATGTGAAACAAGTTGCTTGCAATCTGCTTGATGGTATGCAGTTGCCGAAGGATGCCTGTAACACCAGATGATCTATGTTCATATATTTTTTGAATATTTTATGATTGAAAAGATACCTTTGGGCTTGAAGATATTGAATAGTATCTGGGTTGCAGACGAGGCAGAAGTTCACACAGGTGATCTAATGGCGGTTTACATGACTTTATGTCTTCCAATATATGAACAATATTCCTGCACGCATCCACCACAAATGACTGGTACAAAGCTTTTCCTTCTTGAGAGTTGGTAGCCATAAGCATCAGTTTTTTTTTGTCCTGAAATATAAAATAACAAAGTATTATATGTGGTCTTGATGGCAGTTAGCGCGCTTTCAGTTAAACATCGCGCAAGTCCCGTTAGAGCCCAATCTTTCCATATCCCTGCTGAGCAGAAATTTATTTATTTTTAAACCATATAATGAATTCACTATATTACCTCCTCATCTGAACAGTACTCTGCAATTTCTCGCATTATATGTGTACGAGGCAATGCTGTTATTTCCAAGTAGTGTGACAAGGCAGTGCGGTAAGACGTTGGACAGGGGAAAGGATGCTTCTTGCTGCTTTCTTGATCCGTGTTTATCAAAGAGAACACTTCATCTAGATCAGATTCAGTTAATGCGCCAAGACGGTCCACAAGGTTTGAATCATTTATAGGGTATACAGCAACATGGTCGCCTAGAAATTAATTTTATTAATACAAGTCCATCACAATAAATACATTATTATTTATCAATATTTACCAGCTTCATAGCGCATTTTGGAGTCAGAAATATCTAACTCCACATGCAAACAGGAACGGTCACCTGACTTATGTAACTCTCTGTTAACTATAATTTGGGCTAAGAATGGATTCTTTGCATCATATGGCCTGAAATGAAACAAAGTGATAAGAGTTGATGAAAACACAAAATAAATTATTACAATAGTGTATTTTGTCAAATGTTCAACAAATAAAACTTACGGCCTCTGTACTTGGTAAGTGTGAAGTCGAGCAATTTCCCCAGTAAATACGTTTTCTTTAGGTACTTCGTCAGGAGCATGAGTGACTAAACGGAACTGACGAGTCAACTCATCTTCCCCAGTGCTCTCAATATTGAATTTTTCACAAACAGCAGGCCAAAATCTATCTTTCCATGTGATGAAATCATCTTCTATGCTGTAATAATAATATTTGACCAAATTATATAATAATTATTATAATTATGATAAATTTAAGAGGTACTTTGAATTTCAATCTTATGACTTCTGGCATCAGGGTTTCTTTTTTAGCAGATAGTCAAACCAAATCTAAAATATAAATCCTAATATTATTAAAACAAATAACTCACTTGGCATCATCATCTCCAAGACCAAGTTCAAAGACTCGAGTTGCACCTAGCTCCTCTAATCTCTTGTCTAAGTAAATGGCTACAGCATTGTAATGCTCATATGTCTTATTTCCAAGTCCAAACACCTGTAATAAAAATAAAAATAATAAAAATGTGCAGTGGATATACAAATAAAATTATTTGTAATGATATGAAATAGTTACCAATTACACAATGTTCATACCATAGAACGCAATTTCTGCAGTGGTGATATAACATGTTTCCTATTTATGGATTCTATTACAAAACGAGATGTTAGCCGTATAAACATATTAATAACAATAAATATAAATAATGGGCAAAATTAATCTGCTACGTAACTTTAATCTTTAGACTAGATATAATTAACCTAACATTTTCCACCATCTATTAGACATATTGACGGAAATGTTATTACAACGAAGTAGGTAATATTAAGATTTGAATTACGGAACAGACCACAAAATAATACTCATTACTAAAGGTTTCTAGATGTATGGTATGTAATGCTATCAATAAATAAATTATAAGCACAGTGGTTTGAATGTTTGAGAATTATCAAATTGTAGCTGTCAAAATGACACAATGCTGTCAGCCGGTGTTATGAACCATAGACTCCGTATTTACAAGGCCTTGAGCTATCGACTTTGAGCCACTTAAATAAATCGTAAAAAAGTCAATAAAGAATAATGTTGAATTAGTTTTGAAAATATATTCAACTTCAGAATCCTGGCAATTTAATACATAAACTTTATCGCAGTCAAATGCTGGACATAAGTTTCCCTCTTTCAGTGCTAGATACTAATTTTCTTTAGTAACAAATTACCTACCGCATAGTTAAGACCAGTTAAGTCCGGGTCACCGTTCTTGAGCCACTCGTAAAACTCCATTGCATTGTCTGTGGGATCACCTTCTCCATATGTTGCCATACAAAACACAGCCAAAGAGTTTTCAATATCATGCAGTTTAGTTAACTCCTCCTATTAGAACAACAAAAAATACAATTAAGAGTTTAAATAGAGCGCTTTAAAAAAATATGACCAAAATGCATAACTTGGGGAGCCTTTAAGTATTACGTAACGCAATTTTAGAAGATTTATGACCCTCCCTCCCCTTGTAACGCACCGTAACGTTTTTCTGTACTCCCCCTCTCACTCTCTAAACATTACGTAACACTCAAGTGACCATTTTTACCCTAAAGTCGCAAAAAAGTATGTTACAGATTTTACTTACAATACAATCTTGGCATTTTCCGCGAAATATAAACAAAAAGGTTTGCCAACTTGCAAAAACAAATCAAAAATGACGACCATACTAATTCAATCCAGGGATTCCCCGTAAAACTTAAATAAAGGGTTGCCAAGGGTTGAACACAAAAACCAAAAAATGTATTTTTTCGTTTTTGCGTTCAGAGATCGCTACGTGATCCAGGGGTCGTGGGTTCCCCCGCTGGGGGATTGCCTAGTGAAAACCCTTTTGTGCAATTTTTCCCAGTTTGGTTAAGACATTGCAGGCTGAATTTCCTGATTATCTGAAATAAAGATGATTTCGAGCTTCAGAGAACACGTTAGGCCGGTGCTCCCGGTTACTATTTTAGGATGGTATTCGTCAACACCCACCAATCCGCACTAGGCCCACTTGGTGGGTCGAACTCGTCATAGCCAAGCTGTGTGGGAAGCTCTGTCTGTGCAGTGGGACGTATAGGCTGATGGTGATAATGAATAAGATATGATTGCTGCTCAGAAAATCAACAATGTATACTTAAACCAAAGACACAGTCATAATTACAGGTATATTTTTGTATTACTTTGCCCTTGCATGACTCCGGTTGATAATAGCCAGCAAAAGGTCTGGCCAATGTCAAACAATTGTAAGGAAAACTCTGAGGGATAAAGTTCATCTATTCAACGAGTTCCGCATCACGTTTGTTAATTTTTCTGAAAGTAGGTTTGAATGTTCGTTAAATGCCAAAACATTTTTTTCTTTTAGTATTGTTTCACGCGTATGTACCTATAGTAGACGGCAGTTTTTATTCTTGGATTCAAGTCTGAGTAGGCAATTGTGGCGAACATAAAAATAAGGGTAACTTACAAAAAAAAATATTGGTCATCTCTCATCATGTACTTTTAACTTTGTCAAAATATATTTATTGCTTCGATCAAAGATAGAAACTATCGAAGGTGATATAAAACATAACCTACCCTTTGCACTGTGCTTCTGAGAGAAGATAACCTGTTATCTAGAGTCAACGCAGTGTATTTTATCATTCATCCATTCCAAACATAGTTACACTAGTCATTCACTTCTGTCCATAAAAATATTTCTTTAAATAATATTCAAATAAGATTAATAAGATTCAGATAATAAAATAAATTTTAGATTACTGAGTGACCTTTCGTAAAATTGAATACTACCTGCTGGTTTCTGGAACAATAAAGACTTTTCATCATGTTGAGATAATTAAGCTCAATAACAAAACTGCCAAATATTTTTGTAGAGCAAGGTTTAATTACCTACGTGCAAAATTCTTATCATTTCAAATCTCTCTTTTTTCAACCTATCGCAGTCTACTGCTAGATATACCTATATCTTTCCTGTTTTGCGCTAGACATCCCTATCTCCTATTCTCCTAGCCCAACCCCCACCCCTCATGTAATCGGACCAAAGGGCATTCTACACTACTTACATATTAGCCTTGCCGAGACGCGTCCATCTTTGAAAATAGGCTGTAGGTATTCTTTTCTTTTGCTTGTCCCTATGTGGGCTTAAATCTTTAAAACTACGCAACGGATTTTGATGCGATTCTTTTAATAGATTTAGTGATACAAAAAGAAGGTTTATATGTATAATAACATAGTGAAGAAACACAGTAATTTTTGAGGTTTCTAATGCGATGTCGTTAATAATTTCATTTTTTCCGCTTACTTTGCAAACGTAGACTGAACCTACGAGATTTACCAAAATAATGTACTAAGTATTGTACACATTGAAAAGGTCTATAGAAACTCAGCGATGGTATATGTCTATCTCTTATTGATATCCCAAAATATATTTTTTTGTCATTTACTTTCTACAATAAATGATGGCAAAATTTCAAAGCTATTTTAATTACTATAGCATTAATACTTTTACAAGTAAATTGTTGATTTAATAAGGATCTATAAGGCCATATACACCATATGATTTAAATAAATATTTTCGAAATATTACAGATTTCAAAATTGCGCTACGTAGCGCGTAGCGTTTGCGGCGGTACCGGCCGACCGGGGAGGCGGGAGCGTGCCTACTACGAAATCACCACAGATTTTCCAATACAGGAGATGGGGCAAGCCGCGTTTTTAAGTGCGACAAATGTAAGCTCAAGGAGCATACACTGGCTGCCAGGTTACGCTCTGTGAGACTAGTCAAGACGCACGAATAATAGAAGAAATTACCGTTTTTTCCCAAAATGCCATCCTGTGCAATTGTAACATGCCATCATCGCAATGAATCAGTAAAGTTACCAAGAAATATAATAACTTTTCACAGGTAAGAACCGAAAAGATATTGCGACACTGGGACTGCCTATAAACTTGGCGGCTTATCCAGTCTAATTGTATATTCGGATGTCTGTAGAAATCACCATTGCACTCGTGCGAAGCAGGGGCGGGTCGCTAGTATTATTATATTGTACAGATTATTTGGTGTTAGCCGACGTCCGAACTATAACCATGCCATAAATATATACATAAATGAAAGAAATACTAAAAAAAGTTTGAGCAACTTAAGTTACCATATCACACTCCTCGGGGTCAGCCACCATTCCTTTCATTTTGTATTTAACGCCCTCCTTTGCAAGGCGTCCAGCGAACTCCTCACCGGTGCCAGTCTGCGACCCATAAAACACCACCAGACTTCTTCCAGACGACTTAAGCTTTTTGATGAAGGAGTTTTCAGTTACTTGGATGGAACCAGCGGTCCTGTAAAAATAATAAATATTGTTAATATAAATCGTTTGCCCCCTAACACATAACAAAGACCACTGACATATATACAGCGCTATCTAGCCCCAAACTAAGCATTAGCCTGTAATTCAACGGATAAACTCACTTATATACTTTTTTTGGAAAAACATACATATTATTGAAACCCAGACCAATCCAAACAGACATGTTCATGCACACAAAAAATGTTTGTTCTGCCCGAGATCGAACCCTTGGTGTACTAGGCGACGTCTCGACCATTACACCACATGGGTCGTCAAAACTGTAAAACTTAAAAAAAATTAAACATAAGCTGAACAATAAATTTACATTATTCGAGCGTCCGATAATACCTAGACCTGTGACTTAAGAGATCGACTTTAGATAACCTATCCAACATATTTAGACATAACACCGATTTCGTAGCAACAAAAAACTATTATATTATACTATATAAATTAATTTGCATTCATTATGTACGTGTGTTTATTTTAATACGTACATAGATACCTACTCGAATATATGAATAAAGCGTTAAAGTCTTGTAGCTACGAGAACATGTAGTTAAAAACGGTTATTTCAATATTACAAACATTATAATTTAATTTTAAAAATACTTTTTAAAGGCATGCAGTACTTTGGAAACCATTAAGTTCGCTCACTTTAATGATCATTCGATAGAGCATTAAAATTTCATTATTAGAGTGCATTATTATTAATTTTGATTTACCAGCGTTTGTTAAAATATATGAACTTAACTACATTGCTTAAAAATTCAATTCTAAATGTAACAATCATTAAAGGTAAACACAACATGCAAAATAAGAAACACTTATTACACTATTATTTATAATTAAAAAGTCAAAAATCAATAAAAATAATAACTTTTGGCTTAGGGTTTTCTTGATTTTGGCAAATGATTCGGCATGTACCTTTGTCAATGAGATCACTATGGCTGTTAACTAATTTACATAACTTCGGAATTGGAGTACTCGCTCCTTCTACTGTTCGGCGCAGAGGAAGACTTGACGGTGTGTAGGCGCGCAAGGGCGTGTATAGGGATACGAAACTGAATTCTGAAGCAAAGGTGGACAGGAATTTTGTTGGTAAGAATTTGAAAAATATAATTCTAAAATGATCTACGGTTTTCAAGTGAAATACATTTAAAATAGTTTAGTTTTTTCTAATAGGAGCGGTTTTTTTTTATTTACCGGTTTGGTAGGCTAGGCTTGATACTAGGGTTTCTCATTTCTCGACCTTTTTTATTTCTCGGAGCACGAGAATTCTCGACCACTATTTCCCGGGAATTCTCGGGTTGTCGAGAAATATTGAAAAGCTCAAAACATATTTGATTTAACAATAAAACTATACTTTTTATGCAATATTCAACATTTATCAATGACCAACGTTTATTTTTAGTTTCATGTGAGTTTAATTTAACTATAGAAAACTTTAATTAAGCGAAAAAACTCTAGCGAGATCTTCTTATCATTATTTCTAGTTTCTACAAACAAATATACTAAATAGTCTTTTTCTTTGAAAAAAACAAATAAAATATCTTCTAAAAACAATGTCATCATGTCACCACAATGAAACTTAGTACCTTACATACTAAATAATTTATTTTAGTCTCAGTCTGTACTACAAACTTTTCAATTACGTAGCATAAAACGACAGTTTAATTCCTTATAAAAAATAACAATCAGACTAGCTTAATAATTACGAGTAACAGTAAGGTACATGTTCCTTAGTTTAGTCTTTGTATCAACTTTTCAATATTTGTTATAAGTAAATGGAGTCTTTTTTTACGTAAGTTAACAAGAAAATCTAATAAATCATTAAAAATCTTAAGACCAATTACAATCACAATTTAAAGCGGAAACTGCTTCAAAAGCTAACCCACAATGTCACGTTATCATTAAGAAAATAAGCCTTTAAAAATACAAGGGCATTTATAGCATCATCTGACAATCGGTTTCGTATTTTTGTCACAAAGTTTCCAGACAAGGAGAAAACACGTTCGTTTTCTATTATGTACTCTAGTATAACGTATTAGAAACGTTTTTCAGAAACGTAATTAGCTGGGTCTTCCTGAGAGGAACTCAAATCTTAATAATTACAACGACCGTGTGAAATATCAAATTTCGGTGCCCTCCTCTAATAGGACAAATTATTTCATTTAATTTCGCACGACGCGTGGCAGAGCCGCAACGAGAACGCAAGCGCGTTATCAAGTTTTTAATTTTTTGACTGAATTTCTCGATTTCTCGACCACTTTTTTCTCGTCTCGAGTAAGGCAAAATTTCCCGGGAATTCTCGGTTCGAGAATTCTCGAAGAGAAACCCTACTTGATACGAACTTCTTCTAAAGCCTTTCCAGCCTTAAAGAGTATGTCGCATAATGAGATCTCCATACAATATTCAATAATAAAATATTGACTTTAGTTTTAAGAAAAACCCCAGGATTACGCAAAACAAAACCCATGATTTTTATATACCCTTTTTGCTATGTTCTCTATATATGGCAAACACAACCCATTCATTTCATAAGTTTGCTTAATAGATACACCATTGAAAGTGTTACTACTATTAACAAATTTCATTTTCTTACTAAATTTCATATGATAGCATTTACTAGTGTTTAATTCTATTCGATTGACCATACGATCGACATCATCTTGAATAGTTTTTGGTTTCTCACAAACACCAAACAGCATCAAATCATCGGCGTACAAAAATGGTATGGAGTGTACGAAGCAATTCGGAATGTCATTGATTAAACGACATTTGACGACCCATTTGGTGTAGCGGTTGAGACGTCGACTACCACACCAAGGGTTCCAGGTTCGATCCCCGGGCAGTACAAACATTTGTGTGCATGAACATGTCTGTTTGTAATGATCTGGGTGTTTTCAATATATATTATGTATGTATTTACAAAAAATATATATATAAGTATGTTTATGCATTGTTGTGGTTGGCTCAATGGTGTGGACTGTCGCCTTCCTACCGGTAGGGCTGAGGTTCAAATCCCGACACGTACCAATGTGTTTTCGAATTTTCGAAAATATATGTATGTACGTTATCCGACGCTCTTACGGTGAAGGAAAACATCGTGAGGAAACCTTCATGCACACCTGCGAAGAGATTCGTAGGTTGTGTGTGAAGTCGTCCAATCCGCACTTGGCCCGCGTGGACGACTATGTCTAATCATCCTATACGGTAGGCTCGTGCCCCTCGGTGGGGACGTTTAATGAGCTGATGATGATGATGCGTTGTTAAGTAGGTGCCCATAATACAGGCTTCACGCTTAACGTGGGGCTAGATGGCGCTGTGTGAATGTTAGTAGATATTTATTTATTTAAACAGTAGGTACATCGAATCTTACTTTGTGTGTTTTGCTTTGAAACCCATTAACAACAACATAAAAGCAACAGTTTTTTAGATATGAGAAAAACCACATCAGTAATGAACCCGAATCCTAATTACGATATTTAAATACTGACCTGTTAACACTCAACACTAACAACAATACAAGTATTAAATGAACTTAATTGATTCATGAAAAGCTTAAAAAGTTGTAACTGTGTGTTTAACAAGTCTAAATACACATAAAAACAATGATTTACATTTTGAACATATATTAACATACACAATGCTCGCATATGAACAGGTACTAATAATTATCTCTATTCTACAATACAACGTTATGTTTTTGTAAAACGTAGATCTATGTAACAATTTTAAAAAGTAGGTAGGTACCTTAAAATAAACTTTAAAAAACTAACTTTAGATTTTATGCTTACACACTGTTACCACAGTAATCACTACATCACTAGGTACATTATATAAAACAAAGTAGCTATTTTTATCCCCATGTTCCTATATCCCTATGTGCGCTTAATTCTTTAACTACTCAACCGGATTTTGATGGTTTTTTTAATAGATGGAGTGATTCAAGATGAAGATTTATATCTTCAATAACATCCATTAAATAGAGGAGACATACTGCTATTTTTGAGGTTTCTAATGTGATGTCGTAAATAATTTCATTTTTTCCACTTCTACATTGCAAACGCAGGCGGAACCCTACAAGATTTATCAAAATAATATACTGAGTATTGTTAACTTTAAAAAGGTCTATAGAAAACTTCGCGTTGGTATCTGTTATGGATATCCCACAATATTTTTTTTTGTCATTTACTTTTTACGACAAATAATGACTTATTTTCGAAACGATTTCAACCAATACAGTATTAACCCTTATCCAATTAAATATCTCATATACATTGTTGATTTAATATATATCTATATGGCTCTTTACAGCATATGATTTAAATGAATTTAAGTTGCTGTACGTAGCGTTTGCGGCGGACCGGCCGACCGAGGAGGCGGGATCATGCCTATTACGAATATCACCATTGCACCCTTGCGAGAAGGGAAGTCGCAAGTATTAAATGTAAAAGTGGTGAAGAAGCTATGATTGAGACTGACGATATTGGCTTGGCTGTAGGTTGCTGATGCCTAAATGTGTTTCAACGGGTTTATAGTTTTAAGCGATAAGCTGACGTGCATACTTAACTAACTAGGGTAGTAGGGTATCCCCCAGACACAAAACCGTGTGTGTGTGTGCGTGCGCGTGTGTGTGCGTGCGCGTGTGTGTGCGTGTGCGTGTGTGTGTGTGTGTGTGTGTGCGTGTGTGCGTGTGTGTGTGTGTGTGTGGTTAGTGTTTTAATCCAATCTGTGATTACGTCCTTAGGTCTAGGGTCCTTAGATTACAATCATTGTTATCCTATTTGTTATCCGTATCATTTATAAATTAGTATTTATATGAGATAAGATTTTCTTACTTTCCGATAATATTTCAAACAATCACATAAGAAAAGATAACAGAATTTGGTAGTTTACTATAAGTAGTACCTACAACTTGAAAGAGTAAGGAGAAATGATTGCATGGGTACTCAGTCTAGCCGTTTTTGCCATCGTAACCAATCTATTAGAGTTAAAAATAGCGACGAAACACTGACTGAAAGGTATGTATGCCCTTGCGTTTCTGGGGCACAGTCCCTCAGATATACGGTAGGAAGGGGGAATTGGGGCGTCAAAACTTTACTACTTGACGAACAACGCAAGATGTTACACGCTGGTGTCCTGTGAGGCGTGTAACTCCGGTGGAGCCAGCCAGCCAGGAGGAAAAAATTAAATTTCATATCGACCTGTTTTAAGTGAAAGCAAAACTGGGAAAGGAATTATACTTGTATGACGAAATGCCACGCACAATATAGTTTACACTTTGCTATTGCGTAAAACGGTTTGTTTTAAATTACGTCATAAACGCCAGTACTGATGAAGTTAACCAAACTGGATTCAGATAAATCTTGTAAGACGACAAAGTTCACTATGACGTTACTAACGCTAATGAATAAAAATAAAATTATTTTGTTTCTTCGGTCAACCGGCGATAAAGTTACGCTGGCCACTATATTTAATTTAATATTGTACGTCAGAGGTTAAATGGTTAGTATCCTTAATTTTATAAAAATATCATAGTCGATTCATAAAAGAAACTAACCTAAGACATTTTAAAATTTGTTATTCAGAGATTAAACGGTTTGGTATCCTCAAATTATATGAAATATCTTAAGTTGATTTGATCAGAAATTAATTAACCTAAGACATTATGAGTATGAAATATATATGAGTAAGTATGAATGAAGACGCAAATTATATAATATACCTACAAGTAAGTTTAAACTTAATTAAAGATTCCAAGTCGATCGCTAGTTAAAGATTTTCCTAAATGACCAACATCATTAAAATGGTCTTGTTAAGGTGGTCATGTTTTGTGAATTGTATATTGCTTTTATCGTTTTATATTTTTTTCTTTTATGTTATAAGTGTACATGACGGTCAGGACGCTCACCTGGTAGTATATAATATGCTAACATGACAGAGCGGCATTAAGAGAAACACCTGATAGACAGTTTTTATCCTCCATTAAGCGCCTGCGCCGTCACCAGAGCCAACAAAAGTAAGGTCTCTTATAGCGGTAATTTCACCAGCTTCAGTGCCCTCATCCTCAACACAAAAGTGAATAACACTTCTGTTTCAAGGGACGAAATCTGGCACTGCAGTAGTACTCCTACTAGACGACTCAAATTGAGTCTACCGCCTAGTAAATTGTAGGTATTTAGTTTTCACGAAAGTGTAGTTCCTATATTTATCGAAAATTAAATCGGTAGGTACTTTTGGTGTTAGTGCCATAGTACAACACAGACATCCCAATATAGAATTTGACTGGACAAGCCGCCAAGTTTATAGCAGTCCCAGTGTGCAATTACTATTCGGTTTTACCAGTGAAAAGTTATTATATTTCTTGGTAAATTTACTGATTCATTGCGATGATGGCATGTTACAATTGCACAGGATGGCATTTTGGAAATAACGGTATTTCTTCTAATTTCGTGCGTTTGACTCGTTCACAGAGCGTAAACTGGCAGCCAGTGTATGCTCGTTGAGCTTACATTTGTCGCACTTTAAATGCGGCTTGCCCATCTCCAGTATTGGGAAATCTGTGGTACAAACCAAGTTGAAAGAAAGGGTATCAGGTGCCTAAGTAAATAGAAATTATTTTATGTTACTTGCTGCTGCGGTCTCCGACTCGCGCTTGGAATTTTTTTTAAATTTAAATTAATTAACGCGACAATAGCTATGCCATCGGATCACCTTTACCAACCACGTACCTACGCTTGCAAATATGTTAGCATGCGATATGCCGCACGAGTAATCCGAGCTAGTCTAATAGACACGCACACATTCGAGTCTGCAAATCGCAAGGTGTAATAAGATAAAATAATAAGGAAAACACCACAGCAGAAGTGATGTGTGATCTCATACAGAAGGATTACTGGTTAACTTTTGTCATTATCATCATTATCAGCTCATTAAACGTCCTTGTGTCCCAACTGTTGACTTTGTGTGACATTAAAGGTAGCTAGTAGGTATGGTCAATCACGTCGGACAATTGTCAACGAATCGCATTATTGAAAGTTCATGAAGTGTGAACAACAGTTGTTTTATTTAGAACGTCTCAATGTCGTGAGATTTTTGGAAGTGGATTAAATTTATTAAATTGGTAAAGCATACTACATAGTTCGTTTATGGAGAGTGCAGTGGTGAGTTTGTTCGTTAAATCACTGTTTAGCCTTCATTCATGGACTTTAAATTAAACATTGTTAGAGAGGGAGCAGATGTACACATATTTGGTACGATTTATAGCAGGAAAATAAAGGACAACATGAGTACTAGCTCTGTGGTCGAAAGTGTTTTTAGACATAACCCGTAACAGAACGACATTAATTCTAAAATAGTCCTTTTTTAATTAAAATTTTAGACATACAGAAATGGATTATGATAAGAATCATTTTAATTAGTTCGTGCCATTTTGAGCAACTTTATGCTCGCATTAATAATAATTTGGCCTTACATGATGCGGTAGCTCAGAAAGGTGAATTATTAAAGAGATAAGAAGTTTTTGAGGAATCACTCGAAAGTGTAATTATAGGTTTTCATGTTCATTGCAAGTCTTTATCTTTTTTTCTGATATACACGGATGCGGTCGCAATCGTGAATGTGCTTTATTTCACGATCAAATTTTGTAAATTATTCATTACTATAGACGCATAATAAAATAATTTTCAGAAAAATACCTGGTATTCACACTGTTATTTTTTTCCAATAAGTCTGATATGTCAGACAACGCGGAGCTAGATATCATCCTATGAAATATCCTCGATTCGTTTGTTTTAACTTAGCTATCTTTACTCCGTATTCCGAATTCTATTTAGATGACACCAAATCATCTGGGTTTTATACTTGTCCATCCGATGACCATTTAAACATTTAACTTATTTAATTATATGTAGTTAAAAGTGATAATAAACGGATTTATTAAAAGAGGATTAAACATATAGATACATCACTAATACTACTACGCTTTTTTGTCTCATGTCTATTAGTGTTGCCCAAATTCAGTCTTGGTTTGTTCTTGCGTTTTTGCAGACAAGGCGAAGACAAAGACGGTATTTTTAGCAAGACCAAGACAAGACTAAAAAAGAGGTCGGTGGCTCAGTGGTGTGGACTGTCGCCTTCTACGGGAGGGCTGAGGTTCAATCCCGACACGTACCAATGTATTTTGAATTTCGAAATATATGTAGTTTATCCGACGCTCTTACGTGAAGGAAACATCGTGAGGAACTTCATGCACGCTGCGAAGAGATTAGAAGGTTGTGTGTGAAGTCGTCAATCGCATGGCCGCGTGGACGACTAAGGCCTAATCACCTATACGGGTAGGCTCGTGCCCTCAGTGGGACGTTTAATTAATAATAATAATAATAATATAATAATAATATTTATTTCATAACCAACAGTGATATCTTTACAAGCAAGTAGCAAACATTGTTCGGGGTTTATATTACTGCTGATTCAAGGGTGAGTCTGCATGGAAACTAGTAAAAACTGTATTTCCCATATCAGTGATTCCTCGATATTTTTACAAGATTGTATATGTAAGTTGTATTAATGCACCATATATGATGATACTAACGTTATGACAAAATGAACACTTGTAAAAAATAAAAAGTTGTGTGTATGTGTTAGTGTGCGTTTGTGCGTATCACTGTGTGTGTGTGTGTGTGTGTGTGTGTGTGTGTGTGTGTGTGCGTGTGCGTGTGTGTGTGTGGTGTTTGTGTTTGTGTGTATTTATGTATGCGTATTATGTTTGTCATGTTAGCGTTTATGAAGTTATGATTGTATGAGCCATAAATTGTCTATTATTTAAGGAGATTTCGGATCCAAATATGCCATACCAATTAGATTATACGTAGTTTTCTTTTTGACCTCAAACTATTTAGAGTATATATATGTGAAAGTCTATGTATCTTGTTATATAGAACGGGGGACAGGGCCGCATACTAGAGCTTTGCAAAGCAGTTCGACATTTTATTGTAGGACATACGTGGGTCGAGGCTCGACGTGGCTGAGGATGTTCACGTCTAGAGGGAGCGCGGCGTGTCTTCGCATACGCTTCTTAGTATGTATAGTTGCCGAACCGTTAAGACTGGCACTCTAGGTATAGTGAGTTGGTGGGGTACCGAATATGTTTAAAAGTCATTATCTTTAGAATAGTTCTTTGTGCTCGTTCTAAGTTAAGCATAACAGTACTACCAGCCCCTCCCAATCGGAATACAGTAAGACAGTATGGATTGCATAAGGCATATATATCATCTGACCGTATCTTGTCAACCAAGTGCTTATTGTTTTAAAATATAATAAGTTTACGCACCCTGTTCTTGAGTGCTTCTATTGGGGATGCCATTTTAATTTGGAATCAATAATTACACCAAGGTATCTGACACTGCTAGTAATGTTTAAGGGTGGCAGCACATGTTGTTGATGGTGAAATACAGGTATGCATGAACATATGAGATTCGTTGGACGATGGAGCGGATGCGATGAAAGTAGAAGGGAATATTTGCGTCTTATCCAAATTCAAGGTGAGGAGATTTGCTGAGAGCCAATTCATTACAATTTTTAGAGCTTCTTGAGTGTTTGTCTAGCACTTCTCCAGTCATTCGTATACTAGAAGAGCAGTATCATCTGCGTATGCAAATATATACAATTAGATTTTGAGTTGGCAAAGATCGTTAACATATAGCTGAAGAGGGTGGCCCCAATATACTACCCTGGGAATGCCGTAGTTGATGGTATGTATATCACTCAGGTATGGGCAATTTAACGCATTGTTTCTATTCCGAAGGTAGCTAATAAAAAATTTTCAGCTCATTGCGCGAATACATGATGCTCCAGTTTATTTTATAGGTAGGTATTGAGACCGTATCGAAGGCTTTGGAAAGATCAAGGAACACACAAAACATTTTTTCTTACGGTCAAGTTTATCTACTAACTATCTGTTATTCTAGGCAGCTCTTCAGTCGAGATTCCAGATCTAAACCAATGGTTATTTGATATCAATTACATTAATGAGCTGATGATGATGATGATGAAGACCAAGACTGACCGTGCAAGACTTGAGCAAGAACAAGACATAGCCAGCAAGACTCTTGCGTCTTGCAGCTACGACTTAGCGCTATTTCACGAGTAGTTAGGTGTAACAGTTCGGTGTATAGGTACGCTAGGAATTCTATGAGACGCAAAAAACTGTATAAAGAATATGAAAAACTGGACCTATGCGCATTACGACTAATACCATAAACATACCTACATAGCGAATAAAAAATATCCATTAAATCAACTGAGTGCATGCATAGTTATGTTTTTAATCATCGGCACTTTGATAATGCGCATCAAAGGTTTTGTACTTACTTCTCAAATAAATTTGCCGCTTTTCGGAAGTACATGGTATGATACACGCGCCGGCGGCTTCTTTTAAAATCATATACAACAATCGTTGCCGCGGCCGAAATCACAAATTTGACACTATTTTATGGCCGCACAGGGTAGGTTACTCATGCAAAATAATTTCGAATTTAAGAGTACCTACAGGTGTTCCAAAGAATAAATTAGTTTCAGAGTGCTTAGAATGAAAATGAATACATTATAATGATCACGCAAGTAGTATTATGATAAGATAAAATCTACTACTATCCTTACCGGATAGGTAGTAGATGATAATAATTTATTCTAGTAAGTATATTATAATATGATTATATAGTTTTAAACTAATTATTAGTATATTATTGTACATTCAGTCACTATATTTCTTAAGTTTTTACAAGAAAAAATAGCAAAAAAGTGTTCAAATATCACCCGTTTTATAAATATTGTAGCCACACAGACATCCGAATATACAATTAGACTGACAAGCCGCCAAGTTTATAGGCAGTCCCAGTGTCGCAATTTCTTTTCGGTTCTTACCTGTGAAAAGTTATTATATTTCTTGGTAATTTACTGATTCATTGCGATGATGGCATTTACAATTGCACAGGATGGCATTTTGAGAAAAACGGTAATTTCTTCTAATATTCGTGCGTCTTGACTCGTCTCACAGAGCGTAACTGGCAGCCAGTGTATGCTCGTTGAGCTTACATTTGTCGCACTTAAAAACGCGGCTTGCCCCATCATCCTGTATTGGGAAATCTGTGGTAGCCACTTTTAAATATACCTGAAACGTGTAAAACAATTCTACAATACTAATAAAATAATATAAAAGGCGTAGATACTTACCTACTAATAAAACAAAAGCCTGCGATAAGAGTTTTGTATTGCTTAACAGCCGAATATCTCTGAGAGAGATGATGAGAGTAAGTATTTACTAGCAGTGCCCGCGACTTCGTCCACGAGAATAGTAACTGGAGGTATAGTGACGTTCAGAATTTATATATTTATTTTAAAACTTCTGTCATCAAATACAACAGCTTTATATATTAGTATACACTCGCGTGCAAGTAAATCGACTCAAGCCTCAAGTACGCATAACAATGATATAACTAAAATGCCTTATTATACCTCTATATAATGTTTACATAATTAAAGCATAGTAATTGAGCTTTAAAATGGTGTAAGTTGCATGAAAATCGATTCAGTAGTTTAGTAAAAAAGGTTAATGCTAATGATAATGTAAAAAATGTTGAAAATTCATACAATTTCACAGTATGGGGTTATTGTGTTTAAATGAAACAAATGTGCGTAAGATAAAAAAATTATTCGTGTCAATATTTGGTATTCCTCTAGCTCTGATCACTGCTCTCATGCGATTCTTCATCGACCTTATCAACTTTTTAATGGATGATTGTGGTATTCGACCCCACTCTTCTACCAACGCAGTCTTGAGCTCATTGATGTTTGTCGGAGCTGGATTCCTCGCTCTAACTTTCCTTTTGAGCTCGTCCCATATGTGCTCAATGGGATTTAAATCGGGGCTGAGCGCTGGCCAATGCATAGTGTGAATTCCAACTTCGTTCAGGAAATCACGTGTGGCCCGAGCAGTGTGACATCGGGCATTGTCATGCATCAAGATGAAATTTTCCCCAATAAAGCCTTGATAAGGGACAACTTGATCCAGTAGAACATTTTCAATGTAACGATCACTGGTCAGACCTCCTCCCCGGCCTCCCCAGGAACGAAAACAAGGTCCGTTTTGCCTTCTAAGGAAATTCCAGCCACATCATGCAAGATCCGCCACCATATGCAACGGTTTCCACAAAGCAGCACTGTGAAAACCGTTCACCGGGACGACGGTATACCCGACCTCCTGTCGCTGCCATGGAGACACATCCTCGTCTCATCTGTGAACAGGACTGACTGCCATTGCTCTATGCTCCAATCCAAATGTTCTCGAGCAAAGTGAAGGCGTGCTTGACGATGAGCTGTGGTCAACTTCGGGCCTGTAGCGGGTCTTTTCGGAGTCTTCTTTCAACCTTCTTCTAACTGTCCACTGACTGACAGTCACCCCGCGAACTTGACGTAGCTCCTGCTGCACATCTACGCCGGTAAGGTGTCGATTTCGGAGAGAGGTCGAGACCAAAAACCGGTCGTCACGCTCCGAGATGCACCGGCGTCGGCTGGTATTAGGCCTCCGAGTGAAGGCACCAGTCTCTTGAAACCTTCTGTATACTCTCGAGACAGCGGACTGACTCATATTCAAACGACGAGCGACTTCTCGCTGGTTCAACCCTTCTTGCAACAGGGCAACGACTTGAGCGGCTTCTTCAGGTGTTGTATCCATAATTTTCTTCAAATGACGGCTTTCATTTGCAGAGATGTGTTCAGGTCAACGTCTAATGAGCGACTGATAAGAAAAAAACGATTACAGGGGGTTTTATAGGGTTGTGTCGCGCAAGTTGTGAATAGAGCGCAGAGCAGTTTACGGGAGGTTGCGTTCAGTTGCATTCTAAGTACAAGTGTTTATTTAAATTACTGATATTATGCTACCATTTGAAAGCCTAATTACTAGGCTTTAATTATGTAAAACATTATATAGAGATAAAATAAGTCATCTTTTAGTTATATCACTTTTTATGCGCACTTGAGGCTTGAGTCGATTTACTTGCACGCGAGAGTAGATGTACACCAAAACATTCACTTATATGTAAAGAATAGTGATTGGCACTAATTCTTTTCATATAATTTATTCACGCGTCGACTCTGAACAAGTAGGTAATAAATAATCTGTGTTTGTACGGCGCACGCGCATCGTTTGATTTGCGGCGGCATTCTTTTAATAGAGCCGTCACGTGGCGAGGCGGCGCAAGGAAAGCAAGGAAACGTACTATAAATAAAGGAATTAATTTAATTCCAGTCATTTCTAATTGAGCTGTGCTTCGAGTCTTACTTATAATTGTTTTTACTAATTCTTGTTGTTTTCTAAAAACGTATCACGTGTACAATTGAATATGAGTGACGAAGATTCAAATTATTCTAGTCCGAGTAACGAGAGTTTGAGTCACAGATCTAAAAGACCCAAAAGCAAATTTGAGGAGTTTTTGGAAATAATTAATGCATCCCAAACTGCCTTGTGTAAATTGTGCCAACATAAAAAGATTGAAATAAAAATGAAAAACAGAAACACTTCAGGCTTAAGGAAACATCTAATATCTTTCCACAAAAAGGAATCACAAATATTTCTTCCTGTTAAACCAAAATTAAGTGGAGATATCACAAGCTTTTTAGTAACCGCTGGAAGAAGTGGACAGGTAAGAATATTTTTTAACAATGGTCGAAGTTGTCGCTACGGGAATTTTAACTCCGCGTAGCTATTCATGCGATACTTTCATAAACGCCATTAACTTACGTAACTTCGTACTTACGTACTTTCATCTAGGGTGCGACATATTAAGCATGTAATTATCGTCTGAAATATTTTTTATAAACATCCATATTTTCATTTGTTTTCATAATCGGCCGGTAACAATTAAGTACTTTATTTTAGTAAATTACAGTACCTACAGTGCAACCTTAATATAACAAATATCAATTTAACGATTTTCTTGATTTAACAACAACAAACCTCCTCCTCTTAAACGCTCAAACCTATATGTTTTAAATAATAACACAAGATTTATTGTTTTATTTCAGTCGGAAAACAGCAGTGACAACATCACGACAGCTACAGTTGATTGGGTGGTGAAAAAATATCTTCCCTTCTCATTTTTCGATGACGAAGCTACACAAGTATATTTTCGACGTATTTGCCCTAATATGGTGTTTCCTAAAAGGTCTACACTTAGAAGGAAAGTCAAAGAGCGATTTGAAGAGCTCCAATTGAATCTCAAGGAACGACTTCAACAATTATCATCTAAAATGTCGTTTACCATTGATGGGTGGACGTCAATTGCTGGTAGGTTACTACGGGGTTACTATGCATTATATAGACAGCGAATGGAAGTATCGATCTGTAGTTCTTGATTTTATACCATCACGCGGTCGACATACTGGGGAAGATATTGCAATGATTTTCCACGAATGTTTATTGGAATATGACATAATTGATAAAATACAAGGTATCACGGTCGACAACGCAACTGCAAATACCAAATTTATGTATGAACTGGGCAAACAGCTGCCGCCACACTTTGATTCAGACAATCAACATTTCCGGTGCTTTGCTCACATTTTAAACCTTGGTGTACAAGATTTATTAAAGACCTTAGCATTACACTGTGAGTCTGACACTAACGCGCAAGTTCAGCAGTATGAAGACTATGCAGACGAAACTGAGGATGAGGAAGATGAAGAATATGCACCAAATATTGCTGACTCGCGTACATCTGTAACAAAGTTACGCTGTATTTCCAGTAAAATAAAAAGAAGTGAGATAGTGAAGAAGAGGTTTCAGTCTGCTTGTTAAGCCGCTGGCGTGCCATCAAATCTAAATGCCAATGCCGAAAAAATTCTTGACTGTCCAACGAGATGGAATTCCACACATGATATGATTGAATTTGGTTTAAAAGTGAGAGCGGGCATTAACATATTGTGCAGTTCTGTCACCGAATTGAATGATTTTTAAATCACAGCTAGTGAATGGCAGGTACTCGAAAAATTACATAAATTTCTAATAAACTTTAAACTTTTAAGTACAAAACTTGGTGGAGACAAATATGTTACATTACCGCTAGTCATTGTATCATTCAATCTCTTGCTAGATAAAATTGAATCCATGGTAAAACAGTTAGATGAGAAACCTAATCGATCTAAAGTGGATGAAAGGCTCATTCTAGCTTTCCAAGCAGCCCGAGACAAAATGCTTAAACATTATAAGAAGAGCAACTGGATTTATTGTACTTCTTTAATTTTAGACCCAAGGCATAAGACTCAGACTTTTGACCTGACAATGTGGGGGAAGCAACTTAAAACAGAAAGTCTGCGCAAGTTCAATGAACTTTATGAAGAATATAAAAGTCTACACTCACTGAACAAATCTCTGGAATTACCAAAAAAGAAAATAAAGTATGTGATGAAGATGAAAACGTAATAGACTTTGATAAACTCTCTGAATGTCCCTCGACGTCATGTGGATCTTGTCTTCAAGGCTTAGTGATATACGAGTTGGAGGAGTACCTGAGAAAACCAAGAACTGCCAGCTCGGAAGACATTTTAGATTGGTGAGGACGCATGAGACAGAGTATCCGACTTTATCGAAGATGGCCCGTGATTTTCTCTCAATACCTGCAACTTCAGTACCTGCTGAGATTATTTTCTAAAGCATCATTAGTAATTAGAAAACATAGAAATAGGTTAAGTGATGAGTCAGCCAGATGGTTACTTTGTATTAATTCTTTGTCAAAAGAATTATAACCTAATGATAAAGCTGGTGTGTACTGTTATGTTTGATTTGTGTTGTATTTTATTTTTATTGAAATAAATGATAAATAGAAAAATTTTTTATTAAATTTCATATAAGTTGAGGGTTCAATCTTTCTAGACAGATATTGTTCTTTAAAATACAGTCAACTTATTGTAATTAATTTCTTTATTACATGTTTTAGTAAATGTAAGCTTATTTGCTAAGACATATAAAAACAAATTGGAATGTGGAAGTAACTGTTTCTTAATTATAAGATATTATTATTAAAAACAGTTACTCCTCTCCTACTCCTCCCTCATTACGCGCAGATAACCTTGTCCTCCGATTTTCTCATCCAGCGATTTTTCGCAAGTCGTCGGCCTATTGGACCGGAGGTGGTCCTACCTACGCTTGTCATAACGCGGTCTCCACTGCAGAACTCATCTGCTCCAACGGCTATCGGTTCTGCGACATACATGACCAGGCCACTGCCACTTTTATCTTGCTGATCCGGCGGAATAGCCCGACATAGGTTGGTATCTTTATTTCTGATTTTTTTTTATCGTTTTGGTCGACATTTTCTGCTGCGTACGATTAATTTGTGGAATCAGTTACCATCGGAAACACTTCCGAAACGATATGACCTGTCGTCCTTAAAAAAGAGAGCGTATCCATACTAATATTATAAATGTGAAAGTATCTCTGTCTGTCTGTTTGTTACGCTTTCACACCTAAACAGCTGAACGGATTTTATTGAAACTTGGTATGTTGATAGAAGGTAAGCCAGAATAGGTTTTAGGCTACTTTTTGTCCCGTTTTCACCCCCCACTTCCCTAAATGGGGGTTGGAAGTTTGTATGGAATATTCCGCAATTTTTGTAGTACGACGCTGAAATTTGGTATGCGGACTATTTTTCAGACGCGAAAAAATATGGCATATTTTTTTTTAAATTCACCCCAAACCTTCAAATAGGGGAGGAAGTATCATATCCGATTTTTTGTAGTTTTAAAGTAGATTTAATTAAAACTTGGTATGTTGATAGAAGGTAACCCAGAATAGGTTTTAGGCTACTTTTTGTCCCGTTTTCACCCCCCACTTCCTAAATGGGGGTTGGAAGTTTGTATGGAAATTCCGCAATTTTGTAGTACGACGTTGAAATTTGGTATGCGGACTAATTGTCAGAAACGAAAAAATATGGCATTTTTTTTCTAAAATCCACCCCCAAGCCTATCAAATAGGGGAAGTATCATATCTGATTTTCCGCAGTTTTTAAGGTAGAAAGCTAAAAATTGGTATAAGGGGTGTAAGTCACAAACAATAAATCTTTCATTTTTCTTTTTTCGGAAATCGGCCCCAAAAGCCCTAAAAGAGAGGGGAAGGGGGGAAATTATATCAGAATATTTTTAGTATTATATATATGTCACAAAAATGTAAACCTTTACCGTTAGGGGGAGGGGATTCCTAAGTATAGTGTTATAGACGTATATATGTATATTTGGACTCCAAAATTTTTTAAGTCGGGGGGTTATCACAGTTTACAAGGTAGAAAGCTAAAATTAAATATGAGGACTATTTGCCACGAATAATAAATCTGA